>PQXH01000021.1:0-304598 GCA_004786125.1 Botrytis tulipae
ATCACATGATCAAATCACATGATCGTCGCTTATAAGCTTTCGAAAAGCGAACAGCCATATATACGAAAACGGCCATATATATGAAAACGGCCATAAATCCGAAAACAGACTATAAAATAAAGAATACGAATGAGAGCTTTATTTCGAAGGAATGGCCGGATTAGGAAGAGATCTACGAGAGATTAACGAAAGCGGAAAAGCTAGATTAGTAGGAAAAAGCATAAAATAAGGCCTTTTCCCCTTGAATATAGAATAAGAATTATCAATATCATACTCAAATTCATAAATATCACGTGTTTTCATTGCTTTTTAGTCGTTAACCTGAGCCAGCTTCCCAAAATAGACTAATATTAGTCGATTTCTTCTTATATTCTACTTATATCGAATACTAATATATTAGCCTACGACCTACGACAATTAAAAATGGAAGCAGGAAATGGTTCAAATCTACTCTGTATATAAAAATATGAAGATTATAGTATGGAAAGACTTTTGTAATATTGGGAGAAGTAAGTTATATATCATGGATAAGGATTTTGAGAATAAGAAGTTTGGGTATAATGCTAATTCTTATCTCAAGATTCTTAATAATAAGATAGCTCCTATATAGAAAGGATTAAATAAGGGGTATCAATTTATATAAAATAATATTTTTATATATCAAACTAAAAAGGTATTAGAATAATTCTAGTTAAAGGGTATTTCTTTAATCAAACTCTAGTTTCCTTATAATCTTGATCTCAACTTTATAGAGTATATATAATAATACCTAAAAGTATACGTTTTTAAAATATTTCCTGATATTGCAGTAAATAAAAGTCAATTAGATTATACTAAATAGAGACTAGAAAGTGCTCTATAAACAGTTTAGGATACATTGAATAATTAATTGTTTATAAATTTAGAAGCTAATATAGAAAGTAGAATTGAGGCTTATATTATAGTAAAAAACTAATATATTAAATATTAAAAATTTAAATTAGAATATATAAACAAATTTTACTTATATTAAAATATATATCAATATTTCAATTATATTCAAATTTAGAATAAAAATATTGAAAGATTGATTTAATAATTAAGTGTATACTATAGGTGGTTGAGAACAAACTTTGGGTAAATTCCGGCCGTCAAGTATAAGTGGCCTAGTACTGTAGATAGGTAAGCAAAGTAAACCTATGAACAAAGCTCATGTATTATCACAACTTCAAATTCACACATGTCATTCGTCTCGAGACCAACTTTACCTCCATTAACCGGATCTACCTTCACGTATTCATCGCTACTCTACTGTTCACAGCTTTCTTCCTTCCGACCCCTTCACTTGCCGAGGATGAGGAAAACAAGTCTCGCCGAATCACATCAACTCAATGTTTCTTGAAATCCGTGCCCTTTCTATCAGTCGCCTGCATCTTTGTCTTTTTCCAGAAACTGTGGATCTTCTCAATTCTGTTCCTTACGCCTATCAGACATTCTTTCGGCTCTTAATTGGCCTCTACTGCTATCGACAGCAAACGATGTTTTGGGAAAACTCACGCTTGTGTTAAGCTTTAACCATTTCTATGAGGGTTTTTGTCTTTCTTCTAACTACCTAGCTTCGGCAATTTCCAGGGCTGCGCCATTACCTTCAAAATAAATTTCAATTTGGAAATTATCATCTTATTTCAACAAAGCGTCGGCTTTTCAACTCAATCTTTCGTGGGCAAATTTTGATGGAGTATTCATTTACATACTCTCTTCTATTCTCACCCAAAGGAATTCTTCTGACAAACCTTCTAACACATAAAGGCTTTCCTAACTCCTTCACAAGATTGCTTCTGGGGATTGGATCACAAGGGTTTTCACACCCCAGTGAGATCATTTGGAAACTTCCGATCGCGTAGTATCGAAGTAGCAATGTTACGAACAACAGTTCTGATTCTATTATAACGACACTAGTGGTTTAATTATCTCTTGGAATTTTGCTGTGCAACCCCGAGTTCTCATATCTGCGTACTTATATTCTGCCACACTTCCCCATTGTCTCCCCAAGTATGATGATCCCACCGTTTTCAATGGTCCGGGCTGCAGTTTGACATTCAGATGCTTCCAATATCTTAATTCGAATATTCTATTGGGTTGGTATCTCGAATTCATTTCGGATATTGGAAGACTTAATATTTTAAGCTTACTTTAACACTGCTAGTTCCAAACTGTGGAACGCTCTGATGGACACTAAACCAATTTACCCCCAATACCTTGAAATGCTTGAATGTTTGCAATGGCTTTCATCTCCACGCTTTCAAGCGTTTAGAAATAAATGCCCAAGCCAAAATTTCCTTTGGTATCGTCAAGCAATTTTGGAGACCCTTCTCCAGACGCTGTGTCGCTTAACAGCGTAGACATGGGAGATAGTGGGGTCGTGAAATTGTCTTCGAGGCTTGGGAATTTGTCTTGATGATTATTAATAGTAGTTGTGATGGCAGCCATGGGGAATAGTGAATCGTTAGGGTCGGTAAGTCGGCGCGGATTTTGATCCTGATATTGAAGAGAGAGTTCTGCCTTCATAGCCATAGATTCCACAATTTTTTGGAAACTTGCTCCATCTCTCAATCCGTCTTCCATGTCTGCTACTAGCTCATCTGGTTCAGGAAACCAAACCAACTTCTTGCCAGGAGTACAAGTATGAAGAGGAAAGTTGGCGTCAGTGAACTGGTGTTGACTGGGTCTAGGGGTCTCTTCCTCTTCATCCTCCTCTATTCTCAACTGTCTTAAAACCTCCCCTCTCTCCCCATTTCTCTCCGCCTCCCTTTCTTTTTCTTCTCTCGCCTTCCTCTCTGCCACTTTTGCCGCTATTGCTTTTGAGACACATGCAGGGCAGCGTTGCTTAAGTCTCAGCATCTTAAATTCAGTCTTTTGACCATTTCGACCTCTTGCTTCGCTACATCTGTTGATTTCTATTGACAGATCTTCGATCTCGCGGAAGAGTCCACAACGTTCTAGCTCCAATGGTTGTTTGGTTCCCGTCTTACAGCCGGGGAAACAGCTATACATGGTGTAGTATAGGACACACATTTGGTGGAGAGCTTCGAGGACCTGCTACTTGGCAAAGTGTTAGGTATATAGTGGTATGATTGGCTGGGACTCGACCAAAATGGAGATACTCACAGTTACTCTTGAAAACTGGTTGCTGGCCGGGCAGTGAATTCAGGAACAAGCCCGAAGAGGTTGAATTTAACGTCTGGTAGGCTGAAAACGGGATGTATCAATAAAGTAGTAACAAATGTACCTCTTTCTAGGACGATAGCAGGTTATTTTGTTACGACTATAAGAAACTGGAGCAATCCCCTCATCACCGGTGTTTAGTGATCTTTTTAAAAGGCACAATATGAATAAAAAATATAGTTCAAGAGTTGGATACGGCCATCTTGATAACATATTATGGGGCGCCGGCACGTTCACTCTGCCGTATGATCAAAACAAGGATGAACTTTCAATGTGAGTGAATTAAAAGATACATTGACTTTGGATTGTGCTAACTTGCATGGCTAGGATAAAATAATCGACACTGTCGCCTAACTTTCAAACAGAAGGATGTAGTTTGAGAATTGTGCTGAAGTCCTGAATCACGGAACGGCGATAACTCACTTTCCTCAAGATAAACAGGATGATGGGAGACATAATGATTCCAATCAAAAAAGCTATATGCGACTTGAGATAAAATCCCCAGAGCAGATGATTCCTCAGAACAGCTGCGGGGTTTGCGAGTGAACCTGCACAAAGCCAATACATTCTCCCAATCACCATAAAAAATTCCTTCAAGATGGAATTTATTCTCATCTTTTAGATAGTAATAAGAGCATCTGACATTCCAGTTTTACATTAGGGTTCATATTTTCAAATTTATCGTATCTACTGTAATTGTACCGGTTTCGTATCGGTTTTTGTGTGGCATTAAATTAAACGAAAATTAACTATCATCCGGTAACCTGAACTGGATACCTTTTTGATGCGCAACTGTGTAATAAACCATCGAGATTTTATTGAAGAATTCAAGCCTATTACTTTGCAGAACAAATTGACTCATAACTGCCTTATATTCTTCAAACACCTAGGTACAATGATCAGTTTTACCCCCACACAATAGAGGGGGAAAGCGCTCAAGATTACTCGAAAATGACTAAGCGAAGCCTACATGATGTACTTGTTTACCTACTTGAAGATCTCCATCGCACTAATGTGTAATCAAGTCTGGGGAATCACATGCGCTAGACCAAGTAATGACACTCTTCTTCTGAACAGTTACATCACAAAGTGTCCAGACCTTTTCCTGAAATGTGTCTCTTTCACAATTCATCGATTCCCACAACACCCAGCTCCAACCAAGATGGATCGTTTCAAGACAACTTCCAGCATCCGTCAATTGCTAAGAATACACTTTCGTCACAAACGACACGCATTAACAAACTCACGGTTTGAGGATTTCTCTAGAGAATTGATCCAACAGATTGCTGACAACTTGGATGTCGCATCGGCCGCACTATTCTCCATTTCGTGCAAAACAATCTATGTCATCATCGGATCTCAATACATATCCAATCTAACACGCCACGAGAACTTGTTATTTCGAAGAATATTGGCATATGATATTAAGAATATGACCTTGAATGGTTGCTGCGATATTTCCTGTTCTCTGCAACGTTCGAGCCCTGCAAAAGGTGTCGGCAGGGTTCTTCAGAAGCTTTCAAATTTTTCGGTTGATCATAGAAAAAAATTGAGTAGATCATATCACATGAATGAGATGGCTGCAGCATATCTAGCCCGGGATCTACATTACCACATCTGCTTCTTTGCCCCCTATAACCGAGTTGGTTTTCCCTGGACTGTCGAAAGAGAAGTGTTTTGGAATATTATCCGCGAAGATAGTGAATCTTGTGGTTTCCAGAAGGATCGGGTTACATTCGTTAACCAACGCGGTTCCACATTAGTCCGCCAACATAGGGCTTTCCAAGGAAAATGTGGCGAAGTAATACGGCTACGCGTCGATATATGTGCCCATCTTCAATGCTATTCAAATTCGATGCATATCCGTCCCCGAATTTGCCCAACGAGACGGGATCTAGTTATTGACATATCCGACAACATTCCCAAGAGCTCATGGGGACTATACTGGAAGAAAGTTGAAGAAGAGACAAGTGAGATTGAACATTGTGTCGAGTGCCGGACTGAATTTTCAATTCGTTTCGTTCACGTACGAGACTGTATTCCAAATCTACATTGTCGCATGGAACTCACAATCACTACCTGGAAAGAACTTGGGCGAAAGCTTGATGACAAGATATGGAGAGAACACTTCCCTGAGCCTCAAAAAGGCGTCCCAATACCTGTCCCGCGAGTCCAAGCGCCCAGAGAAAGAATCGCTGATGCCTTCACTCCTTTGGCCGTTCTCAATCTACTACCATTTGTATAAGTCGACGTCTTCTAAGATCCTTCCTAAAACTCGGCATAAAACTTGGTGTCAGTTTACTGCGATAAAGCGTTGGTATTGGAGATATCGCATATTTCTTTGTATGGCAACGTTTCCAACTTCTTCGGCATCTTATCGACAATTTTCGACGACCTCTAACATCGCGGAGAGGGTTCTATTAAAACTGGTTGACGGGGTAGAGGGCTGATAAAAATGGTTTCTTTTACCTCTCGAATAAAGATACGGACAACAATGGATAACAGCGAAAGGGATTTTATAGATCTGCAGAATTATGATTTAGGAAAAGGCATTTAATGCCAAGGATTTACTATGGGAGTCTGGAGAATCGGTGCCACTGGGAGCCTTGATAATGGACATCTTCTGTATCTTGAAAAATAATCTTAATCAATATATAGAATGAAATCGTATAATCTGCTTTGAATCATTGAATCGGCTATATTGGAGTCCCTGCCGAGCCATCCCTGAAAAATAATAGACGGATTTGAATATCACTTCACTTATTACCGCAAGGAAAGCAGAAATCAACCATTCGAATCTGAAAACTTGTTCCTTTTCTCGAAATAAATTTTGGATGGAGAGAGTGATCAGTTCGATTTTATCAAGGTCAGCACCCGATTTCTCGTATATTTGAAGTGTGTTGATGGTGAAGATCAAAATGAGGTAGGAAAATTGTGCGGGTTTATATCGTGGCTGAGATCCAGTTCATCGTCGGAGTCATAAATTTTGCGACTTGATGTGGGAAATGAATACAGTGTCTCCAGCGTTTTGGGGAAGTGAGAGCTTTATGCCTTCCTGAACACTTTGGAGTGGTCGCCTCTGGAAAGAACTACCATCGCGGCTCTGGCTTTCGTCAAGAAACTTCGGCGTCTGAGTGGTTTTTTCTCTTGTTTTCTTTTCTGTTTGAGGGACTCCTTTCAATAAATTTTTGTACTTCGAAAATGATTACAAGGAATAATACACCGGGCAGGAGCCATCTCTTCATCACTGGCATGAATTTGGTTTATTATTCCGTAGGAATCAATGGGCATCATTTCTTTATATTTCATTCTATTTCGAGCGATTTAATGAGTATCATGTTTTGAGTATTATTTTGTCATCAAAGATACTTGTGTTTGCTGCGTCAAAATGGCATTTCACAGTTGATATCCAAAATATATGTTGGGAACGGACTGGTTCTTTCCATGCTTCATAACAGTTGCTACTTCTTTTCTAGAGGTCTGGAAACCCAATTTTCACACACAAGTGCCTCGCAAGACTTCTTAATGGTTGTTCGGTGTGAAGGGCAATTCAATCATGCAATTCTTTGGTGTTCGTTGTGCAAGTTGTACTTTTGAAGCAATTCATCCCTTTGACTTCTGCTTTGTCCCGCGTGACTTTTTATAAGCCCAGAAATGAATTTGGACTATAGATACATGAGTAGTGTCACTCAACACATAGATATCATTCACCTGGCACTATGCAGGCTCCTTGAAAGCATGCAAGCATGCGAATCCCCACCAGACAAGGGTGCTGATCTGCTCAAGGAGGGTCTTATTATTGTCCACTGACATGCAAATTAAGACCCCAACGGAAGGAAGGAAAAGTTTCTTGATGGTCATTGTGAACAATTCACTTCTGGTTACTCTTCAAAGTCAACGAGGCGAAGAATTATGATCAGATATTTTCTAAAGTCATGTGAAATGGAGAAATAGCTGAACATCAATATTGTGGAGATTTTCCACCAGTTGCAGATCAAGAAAATCACGACATCAACCAAGCCATTGACCAATCATATTCAGATTTATGTATGGTCATTATTCAATAGTTCGCTCTATATCGGCATAAATAGGGGAGAGAAACTTTTTAACGATAATGAGGAAGAGAGGTTGAGACCCTCCGTAGTCGGACGGAAGGACTATATCACCAGTGCTGTGAAGTATTCTTTTGGGTCAATACTCAATACCTAGGTATGAGAAGGCTTGATGTACTTTCAGCCAGCAAGGTTGGAGTGAATCTAGAGCCAATATACTCAAGTTTGAAACTGCTTGTTTGTCCATGGGTGTTGATGTAGAGTTTGATTCCATTCTCGAAGCACCTTGACAGGTATTGGCTTTTTGTTGAGGTTCAGAATGACCGTATAATATCATTCACTTAACGAATATTGCTGTCAGAGTCAACACAGCCTCTTTTTCAGTATGATTACTAGGTAGGCACCTAGTCTTATATATTATCTCTCTTTTGTTCATTAACAGAAATCAGTAGGTCAATGGAAGATCTTCGGGTATTCATTCACTAGACAAGAATTTCTCTGAACAACATTTTTCAGCCGTGCACCAAATTTAATCTAATACCCTGGTTGAAAAATTGCTCCCAAAACTACTAGGTAGTTTGGTGTCTCGGAGCGGGACAAAGCGGCCGCTGGTGACTCCAGCATCATTTTTTCCCCTCCACAAATTTATTGATTTTGTCTGCCCCGCGTATTTCAGTCTCTCAATTCTTATCTCCAAACAACAACCTCTCCAATTCCTGGAAACTTCTTTTCACAAGACAGAAGCATCAGATCACTCAGAATATACCAAGATCTTTGGGATAATCTATTCAAGATGTCTGCCAACGATATCTATCAAACTCCCTTGACTTCGCGTTATGCAAGTAAGTATCAGATCTCTCCCCTCCCTCCGCAGTTGATTGATAAAATCACAAATCCAAGTTTATTCTTCTTCTCGAGTCCATTGACCACATCTCATAATGCGCTCTTCTCTTCTTTCAGTTGAGTTTTATATTTGACAATCAATTTATTTGTTCAATCAATTTCAGAGACTCAATGCTAACCATTTTACTCTCACAGGCAAGGAGATGAAGGAGATCTTCTCTGCTCGCAACCGTGCTTCAACATGGAGAACTCTTTGGATCGATCTCGCTGAAGCCGAGAAAGAGTTGGGTTTGGATATCAGCGCTGAGGGTATTCAACAAATGAAGGAAAACAGAATTATGACCGATAAGGACTTCGAGGTTGCTGCTGAGGAGGAGAAGAAGCGTCGTCATGATGTGTAAGTTCTCTAAATCCTCAATTACTCGATTTGAAAAATGTGTTTACTAACTCCTTTTACTTAGTATGGCACATGTTCATGCATTTGGCCAAGTTGCTCCAAAGGCAGCTGGTATCATTCACTATGGTGCCACTTCCTGCTACTGCACCGACAATGCCGATCTCATCTTCCAGCGTGATGCTCTCGATTTGATCCTTCCCAAATTGGCCACTGTCATTCACAAGTTGTCTCAATTTGCTCTTGAGTTCAAGGATTTACCTACCTTGGGCTACACTCATTTCCAACCTGCTCAATTGATCACTGTTGGCCGTCGTGCATCTCAATGGGTTCAAGATCTTCTCATGGATTTGGAGGATATCAAGAGAGTTAGAGCTGATCTCCGTAAGTCTTTCTGATATTTTTTTTAACTTGAGCTTGACTTGCTCTCACCTCTCTGGGCATTTGCTGACTCTTTCTGAATATAGGTTACCGTGGTGCCCAAGGTACAACTGGTACACAAGCCAGTTTCATGGAGATCTTCAAGGGCGATGGTGCCAAGATCGACCAACTCAATGAAATCCTTTGCGAGAAGGCTGGCTTCCCAAGCTGTTACGCTATCAGCACCCAAACCTATTCCCGCAAGGTTGATCTCAGAATTGCCAATGCTCTTTCTAGCTTTGGTGCTACTGCCCAGAGAATCTCAAGTGACATTCGTCATCTTGCCAACTTGAAGGAGTTGGAAGAGCCATTTGAGAAGGATCAAATTGGTTCATCTGCCATGGCTTACAAGCGCAACCCAATGAGATCCGAGCGTATTGCAGCTCTTGGTCGTCATCTTGCCAACCTCAACAAGAACGCCAACGATACCTACGCTGCTCAATGGTTTGAGAGAACTCTCGATGACTCTGCCATCCGCCGTATCACCATCCCCGAGATGTTCCTCTCAGCTGACGCTGTCTGCATGGCTATGGATAACGTTGTCTCTGGCTTCGTTGTTTACCCAAACCGTATCCACTCTCGTGTCATGGAGGAATTACCTTTCATGGCTACAGAAGTCATCATCATGAGAATTGTTGCCAATGGAGGATCAAGACAAGAGGCTCACGAAGAGATCCGTGTCCTTTCTCACCAAGCTTCTGACGTTGTCAAGAAGCAAGGTGGTAAGAACGACTTGATCGACCGTATCAAGGCCACCAAGTACTTTGAACCAGTCTGGGCTGATCTTGACAACATGATGGACCCAAAGAACTTCATTGGCCGTAGTGCACACTCGGTTGAGAAGTACTGTGGACCTGGTGGAGAGGTTGAAGCTGCTCTTGCAGAATGGTCGAGCCAGATCAAGTCCAGCAAGGCAGTTGAGTTGAGTCTTTAAATTTAAAATTTGATGACTTTACAATTTCTTCCGTTGGATGATTTTGAAATGGTTGCATATGGTTGGGGGAGCATTGGTTGGAGTTCATGGAGTTGGGAGATTTTCAAAAGTAACTTTACGACTCATACCCATTCTACCTAGAAGTTATTGCTTTACGCGATACGAATAATCTTGATAGAAACATCGGTTGGTATTTCAGTTTTCTGGAGGTGCAATATTGCAACTTTAACAAGTATGTATGCAGCCTTGGCAGTGACTTAATACAAACCTGTATTACATATTCTTTCTGTCCCTTGAATTTGCTGATTGAAATGAGTGAACCTAATGAGAACCAATGGAACTTATTATGTATTTATTAATGTAGTGAGTGACATGCAGATGGATTTTATCTAGGGCTATGTGGCCTAGTCATTATTCATACTCCTGCTCAAACATATCCCATAGATCGACAAACGGATACTCAAGCCCATTCATCAAGCTCTCTGTATCCGCGAGAAAGGGTGCATTTGTTGGATCCCCTATACTTTCACCCACCACTCCCATACCCGGTTGTTCAGTCCTATTTTCTCGAACATTCGCTGCCGCTGAACGCGATGACACGTTCAATCTTTCAATAGGTTCTGCGCATTGCGCGAGACATATTTCGGCGAGATCCCAATGATGAGAAGTATGTGCCCAATCTAACCATTGCTTTACCTCGGATAGACTAGATTTGCACGACTCGGCGGTTTCGGTATCAGTGGTATCGATGGCGCAGCGAAGGAGGATGATAGTTGCGGAACAGATGTGGTATGCGCTATCTTTGATGGGTTTAGTTATTCAGAGCACACTGAGATGGAGAGTAGAACATACATGGCATCCAAAATTCGTTGAGATTCTGCTCTGTTAGAGAAGTGAGGAAGGTTGTTATTGCTTTTGCGCATTCGCGTAGCATTGCTTGGTGGTATGCTTTGACTTCTTTTAGACATGGCTCGGGAGAATGTGTTGCACTCTGTGTGGTGATAAGTATCCAGATTTATACAAGTGTGGATAGTGAACTTACATGAAAGGCTATACGGCAAAGTAGCATTTTGACCGAGAGGAATCCGAGCCGTAGGCTGCTGAGACCCGATACTTGTTCGGCGTTGGATTTATTTGTCGCCCATTGTGGAAGAGACTCTTCCCATTCATCAAGATTGGTCTCGAGTTGCCGCAAGAGTTTGTTGGTTTCGGTGCTTGGTCTGCATCTACGATCATATAGGAGTGGAAGGATGTCGCCAAGGATTTCGGTCAGCTCACAGAGGAGGATAAAGCATTCTGCTGGGCGGATGCGTAAGATTTCGTGATTGCCTTCTGTGAGAAGTCCCTTGAGTGTAGGGAGCGGGACATCATATTCATTTCTTCGAATATGCGCAGGTACACCATGGGCGAAGCTAGACCTAGGAGATCGTTTTAGTAAGAGGTTTTAATCACTTATATTGGGAGATATGATGCTCACCAACGATCGTGGATTAAAACACCCCACCAGAGACGAGTTCGTAGACTTTTTTCATGATCAGATATTCTCCATCTGCTAGGATCGCGATTTAACCCTAGACTATGAGCGAGAGCAACGGATCTTCCACTAGTAAGCGTATTGCCTGTAATCGAGATAATAGGTCGCCCAGACAAATCAAGGAGCGCTGCATAAAGGGTCGAGAGGCCTGGTGCGAGAAACTCTCCTTGAAGTGATTCTACGGCTAGATTCCAGCAGTATCGCTGGTCTGGAACCGGAAAGCGTTTGAGGTTTGGGGAAAGCCTCCAATATACCAAAGATGAAGCTAATATATCACAAATAAGTGCGGGTGATAAGCTTTTATCGCCCTTGGAGTATAATTGATTGAAATTATGCTCGTCAATGATAGGAAAGCTAGGATGAATATGGCGAAAGTAACTGAGAAATATTCAGCATACGCAAAGAGATATTGGCATGGATCATACAGATTAACAACTTCTCTGACATTTGGCCCTAGGATTTGTTCCAAAATTTCCTTTTGTTTTTCACCTGCTCGCTCACTTGAAGAGAGCCCTTCTCTTCGTCGAGAAACGCTGAGATAAATCACGGGATCTTTTGGGTTATCCGATACAGTGTCATATAAGCGTCCCCTTTTAGATCTTTCAGGGCGAGCTTGAGATTCCATGTATTGTTCTAGTAATTGGACATCCTCTGCAATGATGGGGCCGATGATCATCGAGGACTTGTCGTTAACATTGGGTCTTTCCTGTCGACTATAGTCCGGACTTTGAAGACCAGATTGCTCAGCGGTACTATTTTCTGGGAAACTGCTTTCATGTCTCAGAGAAGTAGAAGGGCTTGGATAAAGTAGTCTAAGACGTTTCAATGAACGCACCGAAGGTACTTCTATGTTGTTTGTGTTTGGAGTGGTATGTTTCCTCGTTCTGGGGGCTTCTGACCTAACACAATCGGCACCTTGCTCCCGACAAAGACGACAATGACCATTTGATAAGTCGGCTTCACATCTTAACTTACGCTTTCGACATCGATCGCAGGCTGGAATTTTGTGAGACCGATATGGTCGGGATTCGTTTAACGTGGAGGGAGGATCCATTGGTTCAACGAATATGATTGCTGTAAACCACTCGTAAAAACACGGTTAAGCACCCATTAGTGTTACCAGTTGTCCGAAGTACTTTGTGTCTAGCAGGATAGCCAGTTTTCCGAAGTGACATTTGAGAATCGGTACAATATCGGATGTGTATTGAATTGGACCGTGCACTTCATTTACATTGACAGGCATTTTCATACCGTTTGCGCATTCAACATGTTTCAAAAAAGTTGGAGTAATTAGTCTTGCTTGAATTAAGTAACGAAATTTACAGTTTGGACAGGTACTTTCGGTTCCTTATATCTACTCAATCGGCATTGTACCAGGAGTAGTTCTCAACGCCTCCTCAAATATTCTGAGTCCAGCCATCAATTCTTCATCAGTAATAGTGATAGGGGGAGCAATACGAAACACCCCACCAAACGACTTCATTGTCGATAGATTTGCAGATAAGCCGAGTTCAGTTAGTTTTTCCGTCAATTCGGCTCCCAGTTCCGGCGCTGGCTCTTTAGTAGCTCGATCCTTTACAATTTCAACTCCTGCCATCAAACCTCTACCGCGAACGTCCCCAATACAACCATACTTTCCCTGTAATCTTTTCAATTCAACGTTCAACTCCAAGCCTGCTACTCGAGAGCGTTCGACAAGATTATCTCGGACTACAATGTCCAGAACCTTGGCACCCACAGCAGCAGGTAGCGGGTCATTTACATGAGTTGTGTAGAAAAGGTACCTGCGATCAAAGCAAGTTTCTTCAATTTCTGCCGAGGTGACAACAGCTGCAAGTGGAAGTCCATTGCCTAATGTCTTGCTGAGTGTCAAAATATCGGGGGTGCATTCATCGTGCTCAATTGCGAACATAGAACCGCATCTACCGATTCCTGTTTGTGCCTCGTCGACAATGAGAAGCATGCCGCGTTTTTCGCAGTGTTTCTTCATCGCTTTCATATATCCTTTTGGCAAGACATGCATACCTCCGGAACTGAGGATAGGCTCGAGAATGACTGCGGCTAATGACCCCGTCGATTGTTGATCGATTAAATTCCACCCATAATTCAACTCTGTTTCCCAGTCATATGAGCCATCTGCATGGCGGAAGATCGAACGATATGCGTTTGGAGATGGTAGAACGTGGTTGCCTGGCATCTTTCTATAGTTAGTATTGCCATTCTATACGGATTTATATAGCAGTGAACTTACGCAAGGGCCATAGCCGGTTCTCCCAGAGTGATAGGTTGATGCAGACGCACTTCCCGTCATCCCATGCCAACTTGCTCCCAAACCAACTATCTCATACTTTCCAGTATATAGTTTAGCCATTTTGATAGCAGCTTCATTTGACTCGCCTCCAGTATTGAGAAACATAGCACGATCCAGTCCGGGTGGTGTCAAAGACGTCAACTTTTGTGCGAGTTCTACCACAGGCGGGCTTAGCATGCCACTGAATAAATGATCCAGTTTTGCAGCATGTGCAGTGATTGCCTCAACAATTTCAGGATGTCCATGACCAATGAGACAACTCATTTGTCCAGAAGTAAAATCGAGTATCTTCCTGCCATCGGCTGTGTAGATGTAAATTCCTTCTGCTCCTACAATGATTTCAGATGAGAAGTTTCCTCCAAATCTTATGAGAGATGAGTTTGCGTTTTCTCTCATGGCTTTACCATCGATGTTCTGATAGAGAGGTAGACTCTCCGAGGCAGGTACCAGCGTTGCAGAGGCTTGAGATTGCGACATATTTATCGCAGTGTTTCGAAAGTTGTGAGTATAGAAGATGAAGTTTGAGTGTTCAATTTGGATGAATTATGAAAATAAGTGAAATTGTATACCTTTCACACGGAAAACGGCGTCTCTTATATAGTAAAGTAATCATCATACATTTTTTCCTACTCATCTCGCATCACCTATCAGAAGGTTTTCACATGACCCATTCGTATTGCTCAGAACTTACGATAGCAACGATAACAGCTGCGAATAAGTCCCACGGTGGTTTGATTCCATTGACTATCTATTTCTTTCGCGGTCTTTACAAACTGGATGCTCGATATCTCGGAAAACTTGATGCGGGGCACGGAAAACTAAGCTCCACACTACGACAAGTTTTCCGTGTGGGTGTTCGGGAAACAAGGTGGATCCCATGTAGCCCATATGTTACACTGCATTGGTAGACGGATGTTATCTATAATTTTGGATAATGGGGGTTATCTTCTCTTTCGATTAAGTTTATTGATGATGAATTCTAGACGAATTGATGCCGGTCGAATCGCGTATGTTTTTCGCTTTTTATACTCTGTTAATGATGATTACAGGCCGAGATATCGAAAACTAAATATCTCGACTGAGTTTCCGATGTAATGCGGTCAATACCTTCAGCATCCTTTGATGTCCCACAGGAATCCTGATTAAATCCTTGAAATTCAAAATATCATACTCCCAAGATTCAGTATCTATAATTTAACTCGTGTGGGCGTCGTGACAACATAATAGTTCTTTTGTCCACCGATAAAGTGATGTCAATCAAGTCCATGAATTGAAAATTGACACAAATATCCACTTGGAAAGAAAAACCTGCAAATTATTCACGTCCAGCTGAGAAATTCTAAACACTAAGTATCATCTCAAGTTCATTCGGACATTAAATTTTCTTGGTTGTTTGTTCAGTCTCTACAATTCTATACATCGGCGTTCGAGTGGAATGTCTTCAAGTACTTGCCAATCCCATCATTCTCTAATGGAAATACTTATAGACTCCGGAGATGTGTTTCCAGCACTTCTCTAACGCCTCTACTACCTCATCCGGCAATTCTCCCTTCTCCAAATCCTTCAAATTTTGCTCCAACTGCTCGGCACTACTAGCCCCTACAATCACCGCATCGTTCAATTCATTCTTCATGGAAGAATGATGCGCCATCCACCTCAATCCACATTCCGCCTCTGTAAGTCCATGTTTCCTAATCACAGGTCGAAGAATATCTTCCAATGCGTAAAGATTTCGATCATTAATATAGCGACCGTGATGCAATTGTCCTTGTGGCTTGGAAGGATCGAAGCGGCAACCAGCTTCGTATTCAGTTTGATCGCGATGGTATTTCGAGGCGAGGAAACCACCGGCTAGTGGTTGGAATGCGTAGAGAGACATGTTGTAAAAGCGGAGACAGGGAATGAGTTCTGCTTCTACGGAACGGTTGAAGGCGTTGTAAAGACCCTGGTAGACGGATGGTTTTACCCAGCCGTTTTTCTCGGCAATGTCGCAGATTCGAGCTACTTCCCAGGAAGTATAGTTGGAAATTCCAAAACGCTCAAATCTTCCTTCTTGGTGAAGTTTATTAACTTCACTAAGGGTTTCTTCGAAGGGGATGCTGCGGTCGGGACCGTGGAGGTAGAACATCTCTATACGATCCGTGTTCAGCGCTTTCATACTGTCTTCGAAACCACGACGGACATGGGCAGCAGAGTGAGAGTATGTATCTTTTGTGAGCCATGACATTGCCCCCTTGGTTGGATAGAGAGCGCGAATTAGGCGGCGGTCCATGGGGATGACGAGAACGAAAGATTTCTCAACACGTGCATGAGCCGGAGCAGTACGGTTACTTTCTTCAATACTCGGCCATATTCGCTCTATAAGAGCAGCCTGTTCTGCTGTTGTAAGGGGTAAATCCGAAACTGGCTCAATCAAGAGAGCGGCCTGGAGCTTTTGGGCTCCGATGACAAGTGCACCGCTTACTTCAGGGTTGCTAGTCATGATGTGCTGTTCCATCGAAATGAGGTTTGTCTTTTCGCCATTCAGGAAAACAATAATATCGTCTGACCGAGCACGCCAACACCATAGATCTGGAATACTAGGGTGCGGTTCGAACAAATCCTTAGTGCGATATTCTTCAAGCTGCTGCATTCCTGGGACGGTGAAGCATGGCTGCATATCGGCGAGCCCCTTCTTACGTTGGGCAACCAATTCATAAATGCCGTTGCTCGTCTTGTCAAAAATAGCGCCAATGCATGGATAAAATTTTACATATCGCCACAGACTTCGGCCTACTGCCGATGGAAGCAGCTCTGATGGAAGTAATTGAGGGATAATTCCGGTCTCGGTAGCTCCCCACAGATAACGAAGATATATTCTGGAGGCAACACGATCACCTAGGTCTTGAGGGAGGTCGCCGCCAATGTAAATGATCGTTTTGAGATTAGCAGCGCAGTAGTCAAGCAGTTCCTCATTCTATAATGTTCTCCATCAGCCAAGACTCGGGAAGAAAGGTCATTACATACATGCGCCAATTCGGCCACCACAGAAGGCACAAGTATTGCTACATCAGCCGGCGATTGCTTCAAAGCATCTACAACACCCTGAGCAGTGGGTATTGGTGATGCTACCGGGGCAATGACAACATTTCCATATGGAATAGCACCAACCAAGAGCTGTGCAAGGAGAGCGCCCTTACAAAAGTTATTAGCTTCAGTCTTGTAATCAACTTATAATGACATACACCGATCAAGCTGTTTACGGAAGGAATTTCACCGGGTGTCTGGCAGCCATTGGCATTCAAAACCTGTGTGCATGTTTCATGTGTCCAAATAAGAGGCTTGGGTAATCCTGTACTTCCATATGTATGCCTAGAGATTTTTTTTACTGTAAAGGAGGAATAGAACGCATAGCAAGCCTTACATTACGACCATGTGGGTCTGTCGCAGCTCTTGAAAGGTCTTGTTCAATTTGTAAGCCGGGTACTGCTTGATAAGAAGCTCCTCAACCGACGGCACCGCAAAATGATGTAGTGGTTGGTTTGACGGCATCAAAGACAGAATTAGCAGGCGGTGGAATGGGGTTTGATGTAATCAAAGTGCGGCATTTGCCATCTGATCACATGATATTGTCGACAGATGCCAAATGTTGGAACGACACGTGAACGACTAGGTAAGCTAATGCGGTGTCTCATCGGCCTTTCGGAAAAACAATTAGTCATCCAAAAGATATTTTCTGTGAAGCGATTCTCTCCCAGAACGATGCATCTACCATCTACTACCTACCTAGGCGATGAAAAAAACTGACTGGCCATTCATTGACGTTGCTATATCTTATGCTCAAACTTATTAATATACTTCCACAGCTTAGAATCTCATTCCTAATCATATCGGAAACATACCTAGTCCAATAAGAAGAGGCAGGCATTCCTCAACGAAAATGACCCATTCACATCTATCCCTTTGCGCGCTTTGTGCTGTTTTGAGAGTTTTTTGCGGTTTGCGCTTTTTGTGCGGAGGCTCGCCACCTTGACAACAGTCATACAATTTTACTATACAATTCCGTTGAATATCTAGTTCCTTCGAATTTGGAATAAAGTTTCTACAATTTTGACTTTTAGTAGAAGTCGCTTTCCACAAAACTTATAAGGCTAAAAGTAAGTATGGCTTTAAAAGAAGACATGACATCCACGACCTGTCCGACAACAACAAATAACAGTATCAATTCTGGTGAGAAGATGGAGAATATTTCAACTCAAAATTCAGTATTGATCACAACATCCTATCTATTATCAAATCTTCATTGTCCCTCCTGTGTTTCAAACATTCAAAAGTCCCTTTACGCCTTAAGTCCTCGACCAAAAGATGTTACCCCATCTCTCATGTCTTCATGGGTGACTGTCCAACACGATAAAAGTCTATCAACTAAAGTTATTCGGAAGGCGTTGCAATCTGCTGGATTCGAAGTGTGCGATGTTACGTCTGAGGAGTACGGTAGTCTTGCAAGATCCCACATACAACATGACACCGATACAGGTTACCTAGACCAAGTGCTTCAAAAGTGGTCAGCTACCAGAAGACCTCAAAGACAATTTTCATCGTCATACTTTGATTCGAACTATGACCGGCACTTAGAGAATTGTGAAATTTGTCGCCAGGACGCCACGGGAGCGAATCAACAAAATGTTTCAAAACATTTGGGACAATCAAGTATACTTTCAGAGCCGGCATATAACAACAATACGAGTGATGGTAGGAACGATGGTACCACAGAAAGTTCCAGCAAAAGAATGGAACCTTTGGTAATCGTTGATTCCATCGATTCAGTTCCTCAGACATTTCGAGCATCGTTGGCTATTGGTGGTATGACATGTGCCGCTTGCGCCAATAATATCGTGCTAGGACTAAAGAAGAAGTCCTGGGTGAGGGATGTCGTTGTTAATCTCATCTCAAATAGCGCTACAGTTGACTACGCTGATGAGAAATACACATGTCAAATAGTTGAAGAGATAGAGGATCTTGGCTATGATGCAGCCTTGGATAGTGTTATCAATTTGAAACCCGAGCCTCAAAAACAAAAAGTGACGAGAACGGTTGAGATAATGGTAAATGGCATGTATTGTGGTCACTGCCCTCCTCGAATCAACAACAGTCTGATCAGTTTTGGCGATCGCATTACCATAGAGAAAGCCTTGAGTTTAGAGAGCCCAATACTCAAAATAACTTACACCCCATCGGCACCTACTTTCACAATTAGGCAGATTCTTTCCAAAATTTCCAATGTCGAAGAAGGATTTGTACCGACGATATATCATCCACCGACTATCGAAGAGCGGTCTCAAATAATCCACAAAAGGGAGCAACAAAGAATATTACTTCGAGTTATCGTCACTTTCATCATCGCCATACCCACCCTCCTTATCGGTATCATTTTCATGAGTTTGGTATCGCCATCCAATACAATCCGACAGTATTTTATGCAACCTCTTAGAGCCGGTGTCGATCGTGCGCAATGGTCTCTTCTCGTCATGGCTACGCCGGTATACTTTCTTTGTGCCGATGTCTTTCATAGAAGAGCTTTGAAGGAAATACGCTCGTTATGGAGACCCGGCAGCACGACACCAATTCTTCAAAGATTCTATCGTTTTGGGAGCATGAATATGCTTATGTCACTAGGTACTACAATTGCTTATGTATCATCTGTGGCTCAATTAATCGCCGCTGCAATTCATCCGACTGCCATGGTGGATGATAGCTCTTTTTATTTCGATTCAGTCGTCTTCTTGACTTTGTTTTTACTTGTTGGCCGTCTTATTGAAGCTTATAGCAAGTCAAGAACCGACGACGCTGTGACTATGTTAGGGAAGCTGCGACCCACAGAAGCACTTTTGATTCTCCCAACTTCGACATATGAACAGGACGGAGATTTCATTGTTCCATACTCTGACGAACATGCAGCATCCTCCTCAAGCGAACAAAGCTCTATCAGAAGCGTCAACGTTGATTTACTTGAGTTTGGTGATACTATCAAGGTTTTACATGGTGGTTCTCCAGCATGTGACGGCAAAGTCATCAAGGGAGAGACTAAGTTCGATGAATCGAGTTTGACCGGAGAGGCAAAGTTGGTCAAGAAAAGTGTGGGAGATGAAGTGTTTTCTGGAACAGTCAACAAGGAATCCCCAGTAACAGTCAAGATTACTGGAGTCGCGGGATCTTCAATGCTCGATCAAATCGTCATGGCAGTTCGTGAAGGACAAACTAAAAGAGCACCCATGGAACGAATTGCAGATACTCTAACCGGGTACTTTGTACCTGTCATTACCCTCATTGCCATCCTCACTTTCATTGTTTGGCTATCTCTCGGACTTTCAGGAGTCTTACCAGATGATTATCGTGGTTCTAGTGGCTGGGCCGTTTGGTCTCTTCAATTTGCTATTGCTGTCTTTGTCGTTGCATGCCCTTGTGGTCTAGCATTGGCCGCTCCTACTGCACTGTTCGTTGGTGGTGGTCTTGCAGCGCATCATGGCATTCTAGTAAAGGGCGGTGGTGAGGCTTTTGAGAAAGCTAGTATGCTTGATTGTGTGGTTTTTGATAAAACAGGTACCTTAACTCTAGGGGGTGAACCAACTGTTACAAACTTCGAATTTGTCTCGGACAACGAAAACGATCTGATTGTTTCAAGCGGCGAGGGTAGTTCAAACATTCACATTGTTCAATGCGATGAGAACATCCCAAACAATGACATTATCTCAGGTAATCTGATTGTCCCAACGAACGAGAAAGAACAAGATCTTTTAAATTTGATCAAGGTCGCCGAAGAGAATAGCAGCCATAGCGTGGCCAAAGCCATTGTCTCATTCTGTGTTAACAATTCAAAACCTTCCTCCAAAGCCTTTACAGATATCGAAGAAATGCCGGGATACGGCATGAGAGCTAGTTTCAGTAGCGTAAAAATGCTAATTGGGAACGAATCGCTTATGACGCAATATGGCGTCAAAATTGCTCCTATTCAACAATCTCGCTTCGATAAATGGAAACAACAAGGCAAATCAGTGGCACTAGTAGCTTATTCTACGCTAAATGAGCCCTATAAACTTACGGCCATATTTGCAATCTCTGATCCTATTCGTCCAGAGGCTATTTCTGTTATTTCAGCCCTAAAAACACGTGGCACGGCTGTCTGGATGCTTTCAGGCGACAATCAAACTACGGCAAATGCTATTGGTCAACAAGTTGGAATTGCCCCTGAGAATATTATAGCCGGAGTTCTACCCTCAGAAAAAGCGACCCAGATCTCCTATCTCCAAAAGTCGCTCCCTTCCAAACGCTCTGAGAAGAATTCATCTCCCAAAAGAGCACTTGTAGCAATGGTCGGCGACGGCATCAACGATTCTCCTGCGCTGACCACTGCCGACGTAGGAATCGCTATAGGTTCTGGTTCTGATATCGCTATCTCCTCGGCTGAATTCGTACTAGTTTCTAGCAATCTCCATTCCCTAATTACGTTATTGGATTTGAGTAAGATGGTCTTTCGAAGAATCAAATTCAACTTTGGTTGGGCTCTGGTTTATAATTTGGTAGCACTACCTGTGGCAGCCGGGATATTCTATCCAATTGTTACGAGGGGAGGCAACCACGTTAGGTTGGATCCAGTGTGGGCAAGTTTGGCAATGGCAATGAGTAGTATTAGTGTGGTTTTGAGCAGTTTGGCGCTGAGGAGTAGAGTACCTGGATTGGGGTTCAAGGCTAGGAAGATGGAGGGGTGATTTTACAAGTTTAATGACCCTCAGTTGTTGTGAGCAGAATAATGGGAAGCGTAGAAAATTCATGGCATAATACATGCACCCTCTTGTAGTGAACGTATGACAGGTGATAGAAATTTATTGTAAAGGTCTATGATACAGAAGGCTGTATTTCAACTTACTATATATACAGAGAATGCAAGGCCAACCATAACAAACAAACATCCCTCGTGGCGCAATTGGCTAGCGCGTTCGACTGTTACTTGAAGCAATTCAAATAAATAAATCGAGAGGTTCGTGGTTCGACCCCACGCGAGGGAGTTAATCTCTCTTTTGCGTTTATTTTTGCCCTGCTGTGGTGCTGTGAATCACCATTTGGTTGCTACAAGAGGTAGTAGCTTCTGGGACAGAAGTCTTTGAGCACAATGGCTGACACGTTGGCCCGTGCACCCGCATCGAACAAGCCCACCCGATGTCATCTTCACATCTTCACATCTTCACATCTTCACATCTTCATTTCCCTTGCTTCTCTTTTGCACTTCCGTGAAAAGAGATGTGGGTGTGGTGGGGTATTATCAAAGCCTTGTGGAGTTGTATGTCCTTGAAGTGGATTTGATTGGATAAGAAAAAGCTCCGAGGTGGGTGCTTATAAAACTTTTTTTGACATGCATGAAAATTTCAGTTTAGCTGAAGCTCCATGGACGGACTTCTTCTCTCATATCAAATTCTGAGCAAAAAGGAATTGTCTTGAATTTCTTTCCTCTTGAACATAATGCCCAGTAAGCCAAGCGTCATTGTAGAAGCTGCTCAAAAATGTCCAAAACATCCAAAAGGTATATTGATGAGAGTGGGATTCGAACCCACGCCTATTACTAGACCAGGAGATTGTAAACAACCGTTTGTTAAGAGTTAATCACCTTAACCTGGCGCCTTAGACCAACTCGGCCATCTCACCCACTAGTTGGAGATTCTCCTGGGTGTTTCTATATATGAAGCTATTTCCGAGCGGGGCAGAAAGATTAAAGGAAGACTTTCTTCTCCACTTCATGCTCAATGAGTGCCCCGCTCCCTACATGTCTGATTTCAAAATGGGTAAATTCTTCCTTGCTCTTAACTCATAGCGCGCAAGGTGTGTCTTCACAGAAAGAAAGGTGATTTAGTGGTAGGAATTTTGTAGTGATTTCTCAGTTCATATTTGTTCATACAGGAAGACCTTGTCCCCTGGAACGTCTTTCACTTTAGATTGATAAAGCCCATCTGCTATTCAGAATCGATATACCCCCCACCGTAACGCCTCGCTATTCCTTCCTATACCTTTGAGATATTATGATTCCTATTCTGTCTTTCCCGTCGTAGTCTTTCCATATGCTCCACCTGCCGCTTTCCTCATTTCAAGAGCTCTCTTGTATGGAGGTGCTGTTGGAGGCTGTACAGGATCCAGTGTAATACGATCCTTTGGTAAATGATATGAAGCATCAGCGTCGTAACCAGATAAATCTCCACATGCCAAAAATGGAGCTATCCATCTTCCTGATTTTCTGGCTTTAGCTTCATCACTAGGAAGTTTGACTTCCCATACTCCATCTTCTCTTCGTGTTGTTGTGTTGACTTGATTTTCTGACGGTTTGTCGCCTTCGATATTTTGTGAATCGATAGGCGAAACTACTGGCTCTTGACTAACAGCTGTATCGACCATTTTGGCCAGTCTATCCCCAACACCCATAGGATCTTCCATGCTAGCTTTAAATCCCTCTGGGGGTTGAAAATTCAAGCAGACAATGAAAGCTTCTACACTGCTTGCGCGACTCGACCTTGGCTTTGCAACAACCACCCTTTCGAAGAAGATTTTCAATTGTGCAAATAGAAGATCAACATTTCTTCCTCTGAAGATCTTTGCAACAAACTTTCCACCCGGACGGAGGACACAAAGTGCAAGATTTAAAGCGGCAAAAAGTAATTGTGATTGAACATAAATGTCTAGATCATGAAGACCTGTAACATCAGGAGCACCATCACTAATAACGAGATCAACGGGGTTGGAAGCTTGCTGGGACAAGGACTTCGGATCATAAGAAGAATCGAGAGCACTTAGAAGTAACGGAACGGTTGCAGGATGTGTAATATCTGCTCGAAGTGTTATGATTCCTTGTAAAGGGCTCATGGGTTGTAAATCGATAGCCACAATTTTTACATCTTTCTTAGGTTTCAATTCGGTCTCGTTTAATGGCTGTTTCTCTTCTGTTGAAGATGGGATGTTGATTTCGAGTATGTTTTGTCGCATTCTAGCCTCCTTGTCTTCCCATGCTGCCCGACCGAATTTCTCTCCTTTGATTAAGACTCGGGATAGGACTTGAGACCAACTTCCAGGGGCAGCGCAAAGGTCTACGACACGAGTAACATCGGAGAAGAGGTCGAATTCTAATGTTAAGTTAGTCAAGGTACTTTGCGCAATGCAACACTGCACAGAGTAATTATATAGTGGGGTTAATGCCTTCATCGAGTTGTAATAATTTGAAAGCACTTCGAGCTCTCCATCCTTGTTCCTTTGCGAGCCTGTAATACGCATCGCGCTTATCCTTTGAGGATTTTCCCATCTTGGAAACGGAACGATTATGAATGAACAAAGTTGTGGAGAAGAACTGAAGTTCTCGATGAATGAACGATTTTTACGACAAGGCTGAACCACTAATCTAGCGCGGGGCTGAAAGGCTAGGTCGACAGGGGTGGTCAGGAAAAAAAGTTATTGATATGCTTTTCAGAGAGAAAAGAGCTGATTTGATACAACGAGAAAATTCAAGAATATCGACCTCGAGGATTTTCAATACAAAATGGATACTAAACAGAAGAAACGCTCTCATTCAGAGACCAATGGCTCACAGAAAGCCCCAAAACGTCAAAAGATCCAGAAACAATCCAAGAAACAAAAGAAAGTTGCGCCGAAGAAACAAGTTGCGGTAGATTCCTTACCATGGAACGAAGTAACAATGCCAGATATGTTTGAAGACGCCGAAGGTTTCTATGGATTGGAGGAGGTGGATGATGTTGAGGTAGTACGGGATGGAGATGTTGTCACATTTGTATGTATATCCTTGGAGGAGGTATGGAATGATGCTCATTTCTCTTAGGTATCTTCCAAGATACAGCCTAAGAAAGACGACGACGAAGAATTTGAAGGCTTTGGAGACGATAATGAGGATGATAAAACTGCAGAGGCGGATGACACCAGCGAAGTGAAGCCAATTCTGAAACCCACTGAAGAGAGCATGGGAAATGAAACCCCAAAAGCACAGAAAGAGAATTTAGAGAAAAAGCCAAAGCCCGAGAAGAAACAGAAGAAGGACAAGCCAGATACGAAAGACCAGGAAGAGAAATTACCAAATAAGAAGGAGAAGAAACAGAAAAAAGAGAAAGCACTACAACAGCCAATCGACAAAGACGCCGGCCTTAAACTAGATCCTCTGAAGAATGTTTTCGAAGCACTCGAAGAAGATGCTGCAAAAGAAGTTGATGTTTCAAGCTGGGAGGAGCTAGATCTCTCGTCAAATACTTTATCAGCATTATCTAAAATGGGCTTCTCGAAGCCAACTCCAATTCAATCAGAGGCTATTCCAGAAGTGCTAGCTGGACACGATGTCGTCGGAAAGGCATCTACTGGTTCTGGAAAAACATTGGCCTTTGGAATACCAATAGTGGAAAAGTGGCTTGAGGCATATGGAGAACTTGATGAGGAGGAGCTTAAGAAAAATACAAGACCGCCAACTGCATTGATTCTTTCGCCAACAAGAGAATTGGCACATCAATTGACTGAACATATTACAGCTTTATGTAAGGGTATGCCTACAAGTCCATGGGTAGCTGCTGTCACGGGAGGTCTCTCCGTTCAAAAACAACAACGTCAATTAGCCAAGGCAGATATCATAATCGGTACACCGGGTCGTCTATGGGAGGTTATAAGCTCCAGCAATGAATTATCAGCCAGCTTGAAACAGGTTAGGTTCTTGGTCATTGATGAAGCAGACAGACTTTTGACCGATGGTCACTTCAAAGAAGCAGAGGAGATTCTAAATGCTTTGGATCGTACACACGGCGATGAAGACGACGAAGAGGAAGATACATTACCACCCAGGCAGACTTTAGTTTTCTCGGCCACTTTCCATAAGGGTTTGCAACAAAAGCTTGCAGGAAAGGGCAAGCAATCTTTCAAGGAAGAAAGCCAATCGATGGAGTATCTTTTGAAGAAGCTCAATTTCAGAGAAGATAAACCCAAATTTGTTGACGTCAACCCGATCTCGCAAATGGCAGCCAATTTGAAAGAGGGTATGGTAGAATGTGGCGGAGAAGAAAAGGTAACATTTCATAAACCAAAATTCACATACACACTACTAACAATTCACAGGATCTCTACCTCTATTCTCTCCTCCTACACCACCCCAATCAGCGAACCCTCATCTTCACCAACTCCATCCACTCGGTCCGTCGCCTAACCCCCATGCTCCAAACCCTCAACATCCCCGCGCACTCCCTGCACTCCCAGATGATCCAAAAAGCCCGCATGCGCTCCATCGAAAAGTTCTCCCGCACAAACAACACCGGCTCCGTCCTCGTCGCCACCGACGTCGCAGCACGTGGTCTCGATATCGGAGGCGTCCAACTAGTCATCCATTACCACCTCCCCCGCACCGCAGACATGTACGTACATCGATCCGGTCGTACCGCGCGTGCCGCCGCCTCCGGATCCAGCATCCTCCTCTGCGGCCCCGAGGAAGTCGTCGGAACCCGCAGATTGGTCGCGAAAGTCCATGCTCAAAATGCGCTCCATGGAGAAGGAAAGAAATCAAAATTCTACATCCGCAGTCTGGATATCGATCGCAGAGTCGTGGCGAGACTTAAGCCGCGTGTGACGCTCGCGAAGAAAATCGCAGATAGCGCATTGGCGAAGGAAAAGAAAGGTCATGATGACGATTGGGTTAAAAATGCAGCGGAGGAATTGGGCGTTGAGTATGACGAGGAGGAATTTGAAGCGTTGGGCGGAGGGAGAAAGGGCAGGGGAACAGGAAGGCGTTTGAAAGAGAAGGAAGCGAGAGGAATGAGTAAAGCGGAAGTGGGAGCGCTGAGAGCGGAACTGAGAGCGCTGTTGGCGCAGAGAGTTAACGTGGGGGTGAGCGAGAGGTATTTGACGAGTGGCACGGTTAATGTCAATGAGTTGTTGAAGGGGGCGAAGGGTGAGTGGTTGGGAGAGGTGGAGGGCATTGGTATGGAGGATGAGTGATCGATGCAATTTGGGAGGTGTGGTAGCGTGTACTCTAGTGTATGTGTACTGCTGTGAAGGAACCTCGTTTTAATAAGGATTGTTGGCAATGAATAAATATAAATATTACCGTACTACATACAGAGTATGATCTAACCTTCTTGGTTCTCACTCACTCACTAATTCACTCACTCAGTCCATGTACACAATGATTATTTAAATTATGTATTCCTACAAGCCGACTACCGACTACCGACTCTGACTAACCAGCTAACCTCTCCCTCACCCACTCCATAAACTATGCATTATCCACTATCCACTATCGACTATCCTCACGCACCCCAAATTAATTCTCCACATCCCTCCATTCACACAAGCATCATCATCGAAGAAGACCACCGATCACGGCACGTATAACCACGATATCGATGACCAATGCATCTGAAGCCCCTTCCCACTTCTCTCCCATCCAGATAGATGCAAATTCCTCGCATCTGAATTTCTGCCCACTACCACTACCACTACCCAACCCCCTCATCCACCACCACAATAATCCATTCCACAGACCGAAGAAAAAAACAAGCAGAAAAAAAAATGCACACAGAAACAAAGCAATACACCGCCGCACCCCCTACTCCACAATCACCACAAGCGAACCTCCTCCCCTTCCATTCCATTCCATTCCGTTGCTTTCCCAACCCCGTTCCTCCTCCCACAAACCAGAACACAAGCACAAACCCATAAAATTAAAGACTCAATCTCAATCTCAAACCCAAGCCCAAACACCTATCAATATGCAGGGTATGATATGCAGCATTTTCCCATGTCCTGAATCATTACAAAAAAAAGCTGGGAATTGCCTATACTCCTAACGAATGCAAACGAGTAAACAAGCGAGTAAAAGCTTGAATCAAAAATCCCAAGCCCTATCTTTCCTTTCCTCATCCCATCCATGCTGAATAGAAAGAAAGAACGAACAGAAAAAACTTCGACCGGGTATACGACAATGAATATAGTTTAGTTATTGTGATCCCAACAACTGCTAGGTATAATCTCTCGGCCACAGACCGATAAGTTAGTATGATGAAGAAGAGCATCGCGAAATTAATAACTCAAGTTCGCCTCATCCTCATCATACGCATCCTCCAAATCAATCTGTCTTTGCTCATCATTCCAATCTCTCGTCTGGATACCCATCTTTGCCCTAACATCTCTCTGAATAGCCAAGAAATACTTCCTCAAACTTTTCAATCCCCTAAGGAATCCCAGATCCGGTTGATCAGGATGACGAGGTGGACAGTTTCTTCCTGGTGCCAAGCAATCTTCTCTGATTGCACAGTTTGCGAAATCTGCCATCTTGAGATCGATTTCTCTTCTTCTACTTAGAGGCTCAAATGTATTACTATCAGACTCTTCCTCTTCGTGCGTTTCGCCATCATAGAACAGAAGCAAACTGGCAGCGTAGAAACGGTATCCTGGTAAACTCCTGATCAAAACCTCAAGTGTAGAAAGCTTATGAATGAGAGTCGGAATGTGTCGTAAAATACTTCCATCGTCAACACCATCATACAAGAACCGAGTAAGAGCCTTTTGAAAGTCCGGTCCGGCTTTGAGATCTCTTCCGAAATACTTATCAAGGAAAACGTACCCCTGAGTCTTCACATCCCAAACTTGCAGACCACAAACTCGGACACCTAGATCGTGAGATGTTGTCGCCTCACACTTTGTGCGTTGGGACTGCTGTTTCTTCTCCACTGCATCGATACCATATTGACGAGTGCCCATTTTGAGATCCATAATACAAGGTTTCTTCATGCCAGCAGTTAAATCTTCCAAAAGTAAGAAATATTGAATCCGTTGACCTTGCGTCTGGGCTTCCTTGGGATTGACAGGTCGAGGAGGGATGATGAGAGCGCTCGGTGATATCTTTGGGGTGACTGGACGTTTAATCATAGTATTAGAATCGACTGGCGTCAATTTAGGAATCTCATTGACATTTCCAAGCTTAGGTGTTGGCTCTTCCTTCACAGATGATGACAACTTTTGTGCCTCAGCCGGTTCGGGATCCATAGCAAAAACGTCTTCTTCATCGCCCTTGTAGCCAGCATCATCTGCCTCTTCAAAATACTTGAGATTTCCTCGATCATCAGCTACTTCCGCAGGCCTACGGCGAAGCCCACCACTGGAGAAACGTCTCTTTGGTCGTTTGGGAGAATCTTGAGGTCCTGCAATCTCAGGCTCAGGAGCACTAGTGCCAGCCATATGATCAAATTCATCATCTTCTTCTCCATTCTCGACATGGCCATGTCCGTTCACTTTGGAATCATTGGTCGACACAGGCGGGGCAGGCGTAACAGGTGTCATTGGCGAGAGTCCAGTCTTTTGTTCAGCCGCAGATTTAATAGCTCTTGTGCGCATTGAGTCTTTAGGTTGTTGGCCATCGACCATCTTATTTGATTGAACTTTCAAGCTGGACTCCGAATTGGCGTTTCGTAGCGAGGCACCGTTTCGCATTGCTCGGTTCTGCGTTCCTAGCTTCTTATGTCGATGAATGGGGATCGGTTGTTGTAAAAATGCTTCTCCAAAAACTTTGTTTCGAAGTTCCTTGTTGATGGTGGTTGCGCCCCAGCTGACCGCATGCTTGTCTGATAACTTTGGACGAAACGTGAAATCACCGCTGGGTGGTGGTTGGGTTTGACTTTGACCTTTTTGCTGGTGAGACTCCTTGGTACTAGGGGCCTCGACGGGGTCAATTAGATGAGGATGAGGTTGCAGAAAGCTCTTTGGTATGATGTGTCTATTGTCGGCAAAATTGACAGTTGCTATAGGAATAGAAGATGTTTGTAGTGACTGACTGATCATTCTTGTTGGCTCTGGAGTCTTGATAGAGTTCGCCTGCCCATTCGTGCCGGTCGAGGTAGCAACATCATCTTTTGTCAGTTGTCCGTCAGTACCATTGGATTCGGCCGTGGCATCTTTGTCATCTTTGGGTGGTACTTTTGGTCGCACATGCTTTTTCTCCAAAGTCACATTCAAAACACCAATATATCTAAAGATCAATCAAAATAAGTACATTAGTTCAGGTTGAAACTGGTGCCTGAGGAAGGGCTTTGTATGTTGTCTTGATGAAGACTCAGCTTCGATGCCAGAAGCGGGGACAAGTCAATGAAATACACACGTACCTTGGAAGAAATTTCATAAGCTGCGGATGTTTTTGCTCGCATATCTCGTAAAACTTGTTTTCACCATTATTTAATTCCTTGCAAACTGCACGGTTTGAAAATCTCCACATGGTAGTGTGACCACCGACCTGATGCTTGTACGGAATTAATTCAACGGAGCCTTTTGATTTTCTAGCTTCGTCTTGTTCTTCGGTAACATGTATCTTGGGTGTCGGCACCATGAAGCTACGACGACGCCTTGAAGATGTAGGTGTTGCCTCAGGATCATCAGTTAAGCTTGATTCTTCATATGCCGTGGATTCTCCTTCATCGTATGAGTCATGATTTGGGTCATAAGTATCTGTAGGAGTGATATAGCCATTGCTTTCTGCTGCTGGCTCATGCTGCTTAGGAAGACGTGGCGATGGCAGTGGTCGTGATTTACCTTCTTGACTTTCACAAGTTTTATCTACTTCACAAGATGGGACTCGATGTTCTTCAAGCCACTGTTGTGGGTCTGAATCTTCTGATTGGACTTGATCATTACCCCCAGCCCTTGTGACAAGGTCTACTCTGTCTCGCGGGCCCTCTCCTCTCCGTTCAGATGTACCATGAGGGGTCTTGTGAGGAACGAATAACGCCGATGAAATCTTCTCCTCGCCGGATTCATCACCGTCATCACGACTCTTAGTCTTCATTAGTTTAGTGCCATCTTCACTGTCTTCTCGATCTAACTGAGGTTTGCCTATTGAATTCTCCTCTCCCGAATCCGACTTTGACTTCTCAGATTCTGGAGCTGGTATGCTTCCCGAGAAGGAAGATCCTTTCGCATTACCGGGTGTTAAATTGTGATGCTTGCGTATATCCGCCAGTAGCTGTGAAGGCATTCGTCTTACTTTGTCTGGACGCGGAGTGTCGATACTGTGAGATGGATCAAAGTAATCAGTTTCGGTAGCCAGTCCCTCGGTCGGATTGGGAGTGGATTCGTAACCTTTGCTGTGGGCGGACGACTTGGTAGGCGACTTTGGATATGGAAAAGGTGATAACGGCTCACTTGCAATGCCTCTTGTATCTATTGTCCCACCTTCTGGTATGCTACTGATCCTAGCAGAAGGATTTGCATCTTTTGGATGAGCTCTGTTCTTGTTTTCACGCTTCTTTGTCTTGTCCTCTGGCAGACCTTCTCTAAAAAATCTCAAACTGTGACTTGCTTTTCGACTGCGGTTGTTGTGCTCGACTCCCGATAAAGCTTCCGCAATAGCCTTTTCGACCGAACCACCTTGATCGTCATCCCCTTGTTCGCAGATTGACCAGGCCTTCTCCACGGGTGGACTTGCCCTGGCATCTCTCCATGATCGATAGCTAGCTCGAACTCCATCTACCGGGGGGTTATCTGAAAGTGACCGAACTGGTTCTTGCATGGGTGTTGATGGTCGAGTTATTATGGCAGTATCACCTGGGTTGGTGGAGAAAGACCCTTTTGGTAAGTCCTGGACTCTCTTCTCCTTTGCTGTTCGTTCCAGAGAGGTCCCTCTTCCTTTTGCGTTTGAAGTTCTGAAGGGGTCCCGGTGACCGGCGAAAGCATGATTGACTTGATCCATATCGAAGATCAATCCTGTGGAGACGAATGGCGTTGCCCCGGCACTGACAGGTCTGTTCGACATGAAGCCGTTTGGATTGAACGTAATCGAAGCTGTAGCAATGACCGCGTCGTTCAAATCCTCTGCCAAATTCCTAGCTCTCTCATTCTGGTATTGATTGTTCGAGGAAGACGGGCGTGGCTGTCTTATGCTGGAAAGTGTATGTCGGGGTGGTGTGCGAGGAGTAGGATCGATATTGGTTGCCGCAGATTCTTGAAGATTTAAGGATAGAGCTTGAGTTAACAAAGAGGATGGAATTGCACTTGATGAAGTTGGTGGCGCGTTGGCCCTTCCTTGTGCTTCATTTTGATCGCCATGCTGAGAGATCTGTTGACCTGGCTCAGTACTCACCGGAGGGGTGTGTGCGGCATTTCTGGAGTCAGTAGGGGAGTTTGACATGAGGCGCACATTTATCGAATCCAGTGACAGTGTGAGAAAATGATTCGCAGGTATTGAACCTTCTCTTTTTTTTTTTTCAATGGCTGGATTGAGTCTGGGAAGAATGAATTGAAAGCCAAGGATCAATCAGGCAAGGATTTACGATCAGGGAAAATGTATGTTTGATAGAAGAATAAATTCTCTAGGAAACAACCATAGAGATCTCTTGAAGCTAGTAAAAACACGTGGAATTTCTCTTCTTGATATAGAAAATAGGAAATTCTATGGAATTGGATGAATTGGATGGAATTTCAGTGTTTTGTACTTTCTTCTTCTCCTTCTTTCTTTTTTCGATTTTCCCTCTTGTGTTCTTTGATAAGATTGAAAAACAACAACAACAACTGATTGATTTTCCTCTTGTCTTGTTCTTTCCCGGTTAATTGGAATATTGTTGGATTGAGCTTGATATGTTATCAGTGTAGTGTAGTGTAGTGTAGTGCAGTGTAGTGTGAAGTAGTAAAGTAAAGTAGCGTTGTTGTTGGGATTGGGATTGGGAGTGGGAGTGGGATTGGTGTTGATCAATCAATTGGGAGAAAGAGGAATGGAATGAATCGTAAGGTACAGGTACCAGATGGGATGGGATGGGTTGGGTTGAAAGTGACTACTAGGTAGGTAATAAGCGACTAGGTAGGGAGTGGTAATAGAAGTTAGCAGAGGTTAAAAAAGTGGGTAAGAGGTGGTCACACAGATAAATAGAGAGGGGCCCGAAGCAGGACGGACAGGACAGGACAGGACAGGACAGGACAGGACAGGAACAAGAAGAACAACAGCAATAAATGAAGTCAAAGTTTTGATTCAAAACAGGAATGAGTACTTGGTACTGTACCTGGATACTGGTGGTACAATCACGTAGAATCAAATGATTATCATTCTCATAAGAAATGAAACTCTTGAAACAAAACCAAGCGTGGAATTCGAGGGACACATTACGAAAAAGTATATCACGTTCAGCTGGGCACGAATAAAAAACGTAATTTGGGCTGCGAGAGCATGACAAATGAATTTGAGTTGAATGGTAATGAAAGGTAATGAAAGGTAATGAAAGGTAATGAAAGGTAATGAAAGGTAATGAATGGTAATGGTAACGGTAATGGTGACAGCGGCAGCAAGAGAAAGAGTGAGGACGTGAGTAATGCCACAAGCATGTGCATACCTAGTATTTCCCTCTACTCCGTATGTTTTCCCTGCGTCGATATCGCTATCGGTATTGGTCTTGGTACTATCGAATTACCTATTGCCTATGTAGGTATCGTAGGTGGAAGGGCATAGGGCTGTCATACACACACAACCTTACACACATACCACGTAGTATAATAGGAGACGGTAAGGATCGATTACCTCCCAATCCGATAAGTGATAGAATTCTCCGACCAGGATTGGTTGATGAAAGAATATCCAGAAGGAATCATATTATCCATCCATCGGCTTCCATCGAAATTCCAGAAGCCGATGAAGTACAGTGTAATTGAATGAAAGATAGATACCAGTAGCTAGTATTGGTTAGATCAGATGCGGATGGACCTTACCTACGAGGTACTTTGTAGTAGTTACAGTAGGTAATGATCGATATCACGCTTAAAAAACCCCGTGTCAAAGGTTCCATCCATCCCCATGATCCATTGATTCTGTTCTACGATCCATCACACCGGTTGATCCAAATACCTCTCTAGCATCATGAGAGAATTCTAGAAACGATGATCCAACCTTGTGGATATCAACTTTACTTCTTACATCAAGTTACATGGCATACATACTAGATACCTACCTACCTACCTACCTACCTACTTTAGCACTGAACGCGGGTCCCAATTAGATTAAAGAACATCCATTCCTTCTCCAGCAAAACCCATTCTCCACTTCCACTTCCACTTCCACTTCCACTTCCACTTCCACTTCTGCATCCATCCATCCATCCTTATCAATCATCAATCATCAATCATCAATCATCAATCATCAATGCCAAGTGACGACGGTACTAGGGAGATAATCGAAATGAAGATTCCAAGCGTGGCTTACTAGGTACCTACCTACATACCTAACAATCCAGATAAGCATCGGATTCGCACCGCATCTCCCCAAATCCCAACCTCTTATCAATGTAGATACTAGGTATTGCATCACACCTACCATACTTACCATACCTACCCAGCAGATCAACCAACCCATCCTCAGCCATCCCCCCAAAACCGCAAATGGAGATACTCCCGAGATCCCAGATACTTATTACATGATTATCCCATTATCCCATTATCCCTACAAATACCCATCCTTTCCTCCATCCACTCCATGCGAATCTCGAATTCAGCCATCGACTTACCCACCCACTTATTAGTATCTACCTATCTACCTAGTAAATACTTCGAACTAACTAACTCCCTAACCTTCCCCTCCATGATCCATCCCATCATCCACCTTTTAAAACAACCCAAAACATCAAACATCTTACCACTCACTCACCACCAAACATACCAAATCTATTCCTGTATCCCCAACGCACCGCACCGCACCGCACCGCAACGCCCAACTCTATCTACCTAGGCAGTATCTATCTACCCGCAAATCCAATAACCATCCGCCATCACAAAACGTGGCGTCATCTAAGTCTTTCCTCGCAACCATAAAATTCCACGTTCCCTCCACAACACAGCACCATGCATTCGATTGGCCAAAGGAAGAGGAGCGGTCAAACATTGAGAAGAGTTGACTTTTGCGGGGAAAGAATTGGAATTCCTTCCGGTGCCTCAATACCTCAAATTATGGTTACGAACCAACTCTACCTACCTACCTATCCAAGTAATTGAAAACCTACAAAGTCAATTTCCAAATATCGAATCACAAAAGACTTTATGTAATTATTTACTATAACTAGAACTATAATTATAACTTCATCATAAGATCATCTGTCCATGTCCAGGCTATATAGGTAAGCAAGGGTATTCTATTCATCTTCGCATCCCATCCGTTTCATCCGGTACCGTTATTCCATCCATACATCCATCCATCCATACATCCATCCATCCATAACACCAAAACCCAAGCAATTTTACACATCAACTCGACACACGCATAATAACCCCTTTGCTACAACACCCTCCCTATCATGTCCATATCTTCTCAACAGAAAACATGCCTCGTGAATGTAAACCACTATCCCGTTTCGGTGTTGCCAATTCAAAATCCGTGCTAGCTTTATTCATCTCGCCTTCTACCGACCAACCCCCTCCTAAGAAATCTTCTGCTTCATTCAAAAAGTCTCCCAATATATGGTCTCCCAATTTAGCATTACTAGAAGTTTCGTTCAGAGCTGTATGTGTAGATAAACAAGAATTTGAATCTTGGCTTCCCAAATCACCCTCATCTACATCCTCAAAAGTTGTATAACTTTGACCCCTTGCTTTCCGGCTTCGCGAAGGACTTAATGTGAGATGACGTTCTCGCTCTCGCGAAGAATGGCGATCAGCTGAAATGAAGGCTTCTGCCATTGCATCAATTGCCGGGCTGCTGGCAACCAGGTTGGTCGCACCCGAAAGGGTACTCTTGTACTTTGCAATCGAAGAAGGGCGCTGAATGGCGCTATTAAATTTCGGTGTACTATCACCCACGGATTTTCTACGAATTGCAGAGAAGTGGTTTTGGAAGCTGTCAATATTTGTGATGTTGTCATCAAACTCAGCCCTTTTACTCCCGAGATCCCCTGGGCGATACGAGCTCTCCGGTGACGGTGACCGGCGTTGACGCTGCGAGCTACGTTGAGATTGAGATGGATTTTCTTCTTCCAATAGTCCAAATGATACTCGCTTGCGTTTCGTACTCTTTTTCTTGGAGCCATTTACCCATGGATTTAGTGTAGCAGCTTCTACAAGAAGCTGTGTGTTTGATGGCTGCTGGTCGAATCCTGGTGTATTTAGCTCTTCTGGTGGAGGACTTGGTGTCATGAGATCACGGAAAGGTCGAATGATATCATTATCTGGCGTGACTGGGCGCTCTTCTCTCTGCCAGCCAGAATTTGGAAACTCGTCATCTGTCTGTGGTTCGACAATTCCAGTAGTTGCGAGTAATTGAGGTGCAATTATCAGTCCCGCTTCAGCTGGTGCCCAGGGACTCTGTGGGCTGTCATTTTGAACAACCATTTGATCTTCAGACCGTAGACTGGAGATAGGACCTTTGACGGGCCCACTATCTTCGAAAGGAATAGGTACAATATCTTCCCTAACAGTTAAAGATTCGGTAATATCCTGGTTGCTAGCTGGTGAAAGGAATTCTTCTCCACTATGTATCAAGGGCGCAAATTGGTCCGACATAGTGCTTTTAGAATTTTGGTTAATGCTCCTGGATTTTTGAGACGATGTGAGGTTGTTTGTTCGTGCGGGTGATGATGACGTTGATGTTTGGCCGCTAGAAAGAACCGAATTTAGGGCGTCATCGGCATCGGCCTCCGTCCGCATAGCTTCCTGCACCTCTTCCGGCATATCCTGAGCCACACCTTGCACATCTCCTTCATCCTGAATTTTTTCAGAAGCGGCTATTATATCAATATTAGATTCTTGGTTAGCTTGCAGCTCGGGAACCCCCTTAATTTGTTCGTTCTCAAGCGCAATATCAATTGCCGAAGCGACTCCTTCTGCCTCGATTTCTTTATTGTCATCCAATCTCCGGACACGTTCCGATATGCTATCTTCAAGATTGTCCCGGATAATTTCAGTGACTGCTGAGTGAAGTGTGGTCGCGATGCCATAAGGAGATTGCTGATTGTCTTCCAAACTTTGTGTCGGATCCGGGGCTTGTGAAAATTCATGGGTATTCACTATTGACTTGGCTGGACTGGCAATGTACGATTGTGTACACGACCCATCGAGATCATCGGAAGGTGTTGGCACATCGATTTGGCTGGACATTTTAGGAAGAGTCGGTAAGTGGGATGATGATGTTGAGACAGGTGGCGTAGATCGTGCAGGAGAGGGATTTCCAAGGTGCGATGGTTGTAGGCTACTTTTAAACTCGTATTCCCCAAACATGGGAGCCTCTGTATGCTCAAAATGAACTGGCTGTCTCAGAAAATTTGAACTTTGATAGGTCTGCGTGATGTCCATTGAAGCGGATGATTTTGGAGCATGAATCAAATCATCTTGTGTTGTAACCCAGCTATCATCAATATCTTCGTGTTGTGGACAATATTCTCCTCTAATTGTTTTATCAGAATGCATTATCGATGGAGTAAGTCCAACTTCTTCTTGTGTAGTAAGCCAACTTTCATCGGCCCGAGAAGTTCTACGAGATGAGCCTTTTGATCTTGAAAATTTTGTCCGCCGGAGGGGAGACACTGAGGTTGCTTCCGCCTTCTCGGTTGAGTGTAGAGCCAAGGGGGTCGAGAGAATTGCATCACTCTGAGGGTTCAGGTTGGACCTAACCTCTTCGGATAATGGCACTTCGCTACCTTCTCCATTAACAGCCATGGGCTGACTTGGGACCTTTGGGGAAGCAGTCTTGCGTCTAGACTTCTTTCGAAACTGAAATTGCTCCAAGTTGATAGAAGAGGGGGCAACATCAGTGACAAAACTGATATTTCCAGGGGTTTCCTGATTTTCCTGATTTTCATGAAGTACCGCACCAGTTCTCGAATGTGAGGGGAGTCGCGGAGAAGTGACTGATTTTGTTGGCGAAGGCTGCCGAGCGCAAGCTTCTTTGCCACCTGGGCTTCCAAATGGTACAGGAGAGCTGAGGCCAGGTGAGTTATCGTACAAGTAAGCAGATTTGCTACAGGATTCCAAGATGGAAGAGCTGCGCAGTTGCTGTCCTTGTTGTCCGATATTAGTGTGGAACGATACTTCTGTATCAAATGCGTCGTTACTTGGTGGCTGCAAAGATGCATAGCTCTCCGGGGTAGCTAGCCTTTGTTGTGGGGCCTCTAGAAACAAATCGGATTGCGGATGAATTTTATGCTGAGTCCGCTTCTTTACAACAGTTGTAGTGTCTGTGACCTTTTGTTGCAGTTTCTGACTGTCTATATGAGGTAATGGAGTCGGTGATGAAACTGCTGGATCTTCCCAGCGAGCTCGTTTTGAGACATGGGAACCTTTCAACCAAGCTACCTCCACAGGTCTCTTGACAGTAGTCCATGTTTCCGACCGTCTACCATAATCATCTTTATTCGAAATCGAGCTTCCCACGGTCGGTGCATCTTCAAAGCCCCTTAATTTCGCATACGTAGGAAGTGTTGCTTTTGGAACCTTTGGTAATGGTGATTTGATTATTTGTTTGCTTTCAACCATCCTACCTCCTTTTTCCATAGTTATATCTCCATGTATGGTCTCATCTACCAGTGTTATATTTGGGTCACCCGAGGACTCACTCCCCATTTCAATATAGTCGTCCATTTCCATTTCTTTTGCTTGTCGTTTAGCATCTCGTCGACACCATGCAAGTGCTTCTGCGGGGCTCATATCCTTTCTGCCATGTTCCCTAGCTCTTCGCATAACATCCTCCTTTCTGAATAGCATGTCTTTTGAACCAGGTTTCCACCAGTCCCCCTCTCGATGTCTCCAAGGATTTGCCCACTCGGTGAGAGGTCCCCTTAGTTGCGCAGATTGTATAATTGGCAGTTGTCCACGGTCCACCCTTTCCGCACATTGTTCGTATTGCTGTCTTTTTTTGATTATTGCTCTTGGATTCGCCTCGGAATCAGAACCCTCACAAATGAGGTCTTCTGGCTTGTATGCTGGTGTAAAGTAAAATGGCTCGTCATCGTCATCGGGGGTGAGCGAGGACCTGCTCATGTGGAGAGACATTCCTGCAAATAGTCCATATGCTACATTCCAATAGTTGGGTTGTGTCTCAAAGTGTGAATGTGATCACAGAAAGTAATCAGTTATCGCATTTTGATGTGGCTGACCAGGCAACTCTTTTCGTGTTTGCGTGTTTTGGCGAGGACTCGAAAACACGTGATATGTGGCACTGATTTAAAGTGGTTTTTCATCACTAAGCTTCTCTTCTCCCACAGCACTCGTTTGGGGTTCAATTCAAACCTTTCGAGCCTTTCCAACATTGATGGTAGATTATCATTCTTTTCTAGAATACAATTCAAGTATTCAAGAACTTGAAGTCACACATAGTATCCGACTTACATTGAACAATTGACCTATATAAAATGCAATCATTGGCCATGTACTATCGAGAGCAACACAATGATACCCCGTCTATTCAGCCCCGAGAAAGGATGCGTACGAATGTCATGCAGAAACATTTCAGTAAGTACTAGATTATCCTCCTGCCAGAGCTACACAGGAGGTTAGGAATCTACTCTACTTGCATTGATACCTCAATAATCATGAGTAAGTACCAGCAGGTTCCTTTCCCAATCCCCATTCACAAATACTCTGAATAAGAAGTCAAGGTTCATGTTGGCCAACGATATACTTTATACTTCCAATACGATCCGCTTTAATAAGGTTATCGGAAGATTAAAATACTGGAACAAATCAACACACCTACGTAGGGATAAACTCTGAGATGAACTGATTTGGGACTTGGTAATCAAGAGGATTAAATGATATCTGGAATACCTGCATTGCCAACTCAATTGAGCTCCGCAATAGATCCCAATATTTCAGCCTTTAATATAATGTGCCAAATGGAAGAGAGGTAGGTATGTTACTCAGAACTGACATATTGAAAGAGCTTCATAATACTGTATCATCGAGCTCGAGCTGTAGCTGTAGGTACGAACGAGATCACATGAATAATCTTCATCTACTCCATAGCTAGTACCATACCTTACTCTACTCCATACCCTTTTTTCTTCTTTCCTTTCTTTTGCTGCTATTTTAGGATCCATTCGACGTGGGGTTGAGACTGTAGTGGCTTGGAAGATTAATTACCGTGATCACCTACTCGTACCTGGTCCTGTTTTTGTTTTTGTTTTTGTTTTGATAGGCCATTTCCATTGTTTTCCTTGTTCCTTCCTGCACGACTTTTATCATTAAAAATGTCCAAGTGCCAACCCCCAGCCTAGACCACAATTCAATGTTTCAATCCCACTTCGCGACCATCTCAATTCACCACACTCTATTCCACGGCCTTCAAGTATGTTAAACAACCAATAAATTCTATTCTACGCACTATCTTGGGAAATGTATATTGTCTCAAAACTCACTTATACAATTAATATTGCATACGCTTAGACGCGACACTATTTACGCGATCATTCACTTCAGCAACAACAATAAACAACAAACATTCAGCATAAGACAAAGCCGAATTCATGCTCACTGCCCATAACCTTGCGAATCTATCAAGATGGACCAGGCCTGGTTAGATTCTCTCTCCGAAGACTGGGTATCTCAACCTCGATCTGAATCTCCACCTCGAACCGAATCGCCAGAGCCCGAACTCCCATCTCTCACCAATGGCACATCCGATTCTTCAAATTCCCGCCCAACAACTGCCCCGCCTAGTCGCATACCGAAGTTTAATGCAGAGACGAAATCTTGGTCGAATCCGCCGGATAGTAATCCATTGAGCGAAAGGAGTCAGAACGAGAACAACATTCCCTTATCCCAGCGAAACCATCAGCCATCAAAATTACGAAGTGAGATACCGCAGAGCCCAAGGAGCGGGAAAGTCTCTCGTCCCTTGTCAGCTTGTAGCACACATACAACAGAATACAACACAATACAGCACAACAAATCTCTTAGCGCATCGCCCAAGAAGAGCTCAAAAGATACACCGGAATGGAAGAGGAGGCTGCTCCGAGGAGATGTCGGTTATGGCGAACAGCGCGATCTATTTAGCGCCGCCGGTCTCGAGACGATATTTCAACCACCGCCTGCCGAACCTTCAATAAAGAAGCCACCTATTTTTGGAGAAAGTAGTATCATGCCATCCAGCCCCCCCCTCTATCGCACAAGATTGGAGCCTCCACAATTCGACGACAGCGAGTTGTCATCTGAGGATTCTGTGCAAGGAGATGGGAACGTTCTACGGGGTATGAGATATAAGGTGACGGAAGATTTTGGCAGTGAATTTTCTACCAACGATTTGAGTCGAGGAAGCGATTTCAGGCCCACGGTATTGAATACTCTGAGCCCCGTCAAGGAACACTTTTCTCAATCCAATTCTGTTTTTAACAACGACAACGTCCGCGCCAAAAAAGAATATCTCGACGTAGGACGAACTATAAGCGGGCAAAGCGATATGCATAACGAGTTTCTCTCGCCGATATACTTAGCAACACAGAGTACCTTGCCCGATAAGGCCGAGGTTTCACCAATGGATATATCACCTGCTGAACTTCAAGAACGTCTAGAAAAGCTTCGCGCCGACGACCCAGATGTTGATGAAATGGAAGATCTCCAAAGCGTTTCCCGGCCTATCACTGGGGATACGGATGATTTCAAACATAACGGACAATTTGTCAGTGCTCGAAGAGGCGGTCATTCTGAAGAAGGTTCTTTCCAAAAACGAATGCTGAGTGCTTCTTCCCTGCCACAAATCGACGAATCAGCCCTGTCAGTTGATGATTCTCGACACGATACCTCTGAGAAGCAACTCCCGAAGATACGAAAAACAAGAGCCTCCAATGAGCTTCTGGAGCCACCTGTAAACCTACAATCTCCTCCCACAGCGCCAATGCCGCATCCTAGCCCAGTTAAATCCCCCGTCAAGAGCAATTCTGGTAGTCCATTGAAATTGTTTGGTACCCATGATACATTTACAAGTCAAAAGCTTCTACGTAGACTCAGCCAATACGAGGAGGATCGAGGAAGTGAGCTTGAACCAGACGTGCCACCCAATACTGCTCATGAGTCCAATTATCCCCATATAGATAATGCAGATGATAGCCGGCCTGTATCGGAGGGTAGCTATTTCCCAAAGGAGCGTAAGACAAGGAGATATAGTAGCTTTGGCGTTGGCGACTTGGATAGTTATCGGTTCAGCGAGGATGCCTCTTTCGAATCGAATGGATCTATCTTACACAACGATGATACAGAAAAATTCGATCTCCCTGTCCTAGATCCGAAGTCACAAACAAGATTTAGTTTTCGACTAGATTCCTCACCAGGCGTCAAAGAGGGTGAAGAAAGACGAACTAGTGGAAAATACAGAACTGCCAGCAATAGTACTAGCAGGCGCCGTAGCTTGAGCGTTAGAAAGAGATCTAGCACTGGCTCTACATCGCCATCTACAGTCTTGCCCTCGTTTCAAATCAACGAAAATCTCAAGACACCCAGGAGATCGAATGGCGAGGCGGAAGGTAAACGACTTATGAGATCTCCAGCGAAAGATTCAACACCAAAGAGACGCCGGACACTGCACAGGGCGGACATTTCCCTTCCACTACAACCTGAAGAACCGCTGGTCTTACTTCCTGGTCCTTCGCGTCCATCCACACAGCCAGCTATGGGTAAAACACGCCAGTACAATGAGCGAAACGTTCAAGTTGCTGATCCGAAGATACTTGCAATGCGACAATTACTTCGTCCTCGGACTCCCACTCCTAGTCAGCGTAATAGCCAACAGCACGAAGAGGCACCCTTTGCTGAGTCAGGTCTCACATCGGACGAACGTGCAAAACTATTGCAAGAGCAAAAGATTGCTATGATCCAAGCTGAGCTTGATCTGGCCAACCCTGATAGGCCTCTTAGCTCCAGTCAGGAATCTCAGGAGAGTCGAAAACCCTCTGTAACTACCCAGGACTTTCTAGACGAAGCGAAGAAGATTATGGCAGGCATTCGCGGTAAAGCAAGACCTCGTAGTGGTCTTACTAGCGTAGAAGAGTCGGAGTCCGAAAACGATCGTGTTCCATCAAACAATGCAGCAGATAACGAGCTGGAAGATTCGTACCAGGAATCAACTCAGGAGCTGTTTGAAAGGCCACCAAGTCGCGAAGGTGCCCCAGTATCAAGAACGCCGCCAACTCAAGACCCAGAGCTTTTAAACCACTTACGTAAATATGAGGAGAACAGTGAAATGGATGGCATCATTGCTTCATCCATAAAGTCTATGGCTATGGCAAAAGAAGTTGTCAGAAATGCGAGGGAAATTGACAGAATGGCAGACGAAACAATTTCAAGATCACTTGGTCACTTCTTGGATCCCATCAATGCAGTTCAGAGCGAACCAGCAAATATCCGCATATCTAACAACCCGGATATTCAGCGAAAACGTAAACACTCTGGCTCTTCGCGACAACTGGACGAAGAATATGATGACCCTGATTTTTTCACACAAGGTTCGAACAATTCCGTACCCACAACATCATCTAGAGGTTCGGATTCGAGGCGTGTAATTGCTCCACATACAGTATCTCATCTGATACCAGAACAACTTGCTGGCATGGTTTTTGATCGAGATCGTAATATTTGGGTAAAGAGGAAATCTACTAAAGAAAACGATGGGCAAGATTCCCCTATTTCCGAAGGAAGTGAAGAGGATCCTTTTGAGGACATTCCTGATTTGTCATTTGATGAAACGCAAGAACTCATGAGGCTGAGGGCTGTTGCTGCCAAACAAAAGGAAGACGCACGATTACGCTTGGCCGAATATCTAGACAACGAAGGACAGCACGGTGCCTTGAGTGGCCAATTCTCGCCTCAAAGGGCTTCGAATATGAGCGTTCCGATGGTGGATAACAGACCACAGTCAGCACCCTCAGAGCCCATCCAAACTGCCGTAGATAATCATGTCCCAGAGATAAAAGTTCGATCCGTCTCTGTAGGCGAAGATAGCATCCTACGTCCAAAAAAGACCCGGCGTGGGAATGTAAACAAGTCTATTTTTGGCAGTCAGAGCTCAACTGAGGGCAAAGCACCCGAAGAGAGTAGGAGACTGGTCGAAGACGATGTGTTTATTCAACCAGATGGAGACTTGAGTACCACAACTCCAAAACGTCAGCGGAATGTTACAATCACTTTCTCGTCCCCTATCGCGGAGCTTATTGAGCCGCCTACTTACAATGATGATGATAGCTCAGCAAAGGGGGGAGCTTACCAATCTGACGATGACAGTGTCAACGAATCGGATAGTGATGATGGCGGAAGTATTCGAGTTAGAAAGGGGAAATCTAGACAAGGAAGCGGAAATCGTGGGGGATATAGAAGTAACTCTCGTAGGCTGTCGGTAGGAGGACAACAATTCATGCCGCGTCCAGTATCACGAATTGATGAGCAAGACGAGGAGTCTTTTAATAAAGAAAGAGGTGGCGGGAATAAATCTAGGAATAATCTTCTCCCAACACCATCTGTCTCGCCAAGAAGGGTTAATAGTGTAGTCCTCGCTACACCACGGCCCATTCACGAGATTGGGACTCTTGAACTTACTCCACTCTCAGAATTTACGATGCATCAAGCAGACGAATCTTATGGGATGGACGTAAGCTATGTGGCAAACGGGCAAAAGCACAATGCAGGGCCTTCTTCAAAGACAACACTGTCTCATTCGATCAAGGAAATGGTTGAAAAATTGACCGAGATAGAACCATACGAGCCATACTGGGAGCATATGAAGAGCGCCGACCTGCATAGGAGGAAACTGACAAACTTGCATAAACTGGACGAGTTTTGTGAGAACCTGGAGGAACTGAAGGTTTCCAAAAATGCAATTAGTCAACTAAACGGTGTTCCTTCATCACTTCGTACGCTCATTATCAACCATAACCGCCTTTCCGATCTTACATCTTGGGGCCATCTGTGGAATCTTCAGGAAGTTGATGTCTCCAACAATGAGATTGAAAGCCTTTCATGCTTCAAAAACTTGGTACACTTAAGAAGCTTACAAGCAGACAACAACCAAATCGCTTCGCTTCATGGTATTGGAACTCTAGATGGCTTGATTACACTTCGGCTTCGAGGCAATCCAATTGAGACACTGAATTTTGAAGGAACAAACCTCAAACATTTAGAACATCTAGACCTTAGAGGTTGTGAAATTTCAGAAGTCAAGAATATTGGACATTTACCGAATTTGTCGAGCCTCGATTTGGAGAACAATAAGTTGGTCAATTTCATGACATCGGACGATACATGCTCTGCTAGAGAAGTCAGGTTGAGCTTCAACAACCTTGAATCTTTCGATGCGAATCTCACACCCGAGATTCGTCTTCTCTATCTAGATTCCAATCGAATTAAGACAATCACCGGCCTCCTCCACAAAAGAAACCTTTATAGTCTCTCGGTGCGTGAACAGCAATCTGGTACGGTTCTGGACAAATCATTTCTCCGTGAGGCTTTCGAAGTGAGGAAGTTGTTCCTGTCCGGTAATCATTTGGGAACCTTCGATCCAGGTGTCGAATATCTCAATTTGCAATATCTTGAACTTGCAAACTGTGGTATAACTACTCTACCAGATGATTTTGGTCTTATGGTCGCAAATGTAAGAGTTCTAAATCTCAATTTTAACGGGCTGCAAGAGTTTCAAAGTCTGCTTGGTATCGTCCGTCTCAAGAAACTGCTCCTTGCTGGAAACCGTCTGTCTAAAGTAGAGAGACTCACAAGAACCTTGAGAGCGTTTCCTCATCTGACTACTGTTGATATGAGAAATAATCATGTTAATCATAATTTCTACCCAATAGCATTGGAAAGATGTTTGATCAAAGATGGCGGACTCGAGAGAAATGACCTGGATGTTATAGATCCATACTCTCTTGGCAATGCAGATCCAGTAAGAGATGCTCATTATATCTCGTGTTCGGATATGGCAACAAGATTGATGCGACGTGTCTACGAAATGCTCGTTTTTGGAAAGAAAGGCGACAATCCCAAACTACAGAAGTTGGATGGTCTTCCGATCAATAGAGGGGTCTCAAAAATTCGAGATGACGTTTGGGAAAAGCTTCTCGAGATGGGTTATATAAAGTCATCTGAAAAATCCAAAGGGAAGACAAATGGTAGTCCAACTGAGGATGAAAAAACAGAAGAGAGTCTGTTAGGAGGAGATTTATATGAGGACACCCCTAATAAAAGTTTAACGGATGAAGCAGCTAAGAAGACGGAAGGGTCGCAACATCACCAATCCAACAATAATGGCGCTGGGAAAAGAGATCAAGGCCCACATGATACGAAATCTCATTTTGAAACCTTCGAAATGAAAATTGAAAAGCCACCTGCTGGCAGTTTTGGCAGGAAGATCGCGGAGTCTAAACTTGATGCAAATCCAATGACCCGGGAGAGTGGAAATGCTGAAGCACCTGAAGTCGACTCGACATCAGGGCCATCCACAAGAAAAAAGAATGAAATAACACGCAACATAGAGAAAATTATCGCTGAGAGTCAAGCTACCATTGCAAAACATAGGGCCTTAGTAAGACGTATGGATGATGAGGTTGGAGAAAGCGTGTCCGGACCAAAGCGGATGGAAACCAATAGACCTAAGGCCGGATTTCCACCTCCAGTGATTCCGCTCGCCAATCAGGCTATTCATCAGAAGCAACCCTCAAAAAATCCTGGAGCTAGCCCCCCAACAGCTGCTCAATTGAAACAGGAGCTGGAGGAGATGCTGCAGTCATTCGAACACGAGACGAAGTCGAAAGAGGCCAAATTGCTGAACCGAAATCGATATGACCATGGGTCTTCTATTCGACAGAGCAGCCGAAGCAAGCCAGCTACTAAGAGGAGCGCTAAGAAAGTTGGTTTCGCTGAAGGGAGTAAGGAGGCTAATGCAAGCAAAGAGCCCCGCTGGCCAGCTGAGGATAGCTTCGCTTGAGTGGCGAAAGTTATGAATTATGGATAATGACGAGTAATGCGGTGGGATGGTTGGGTTGTATAAATAGGATAATCACTAAGGTATGGTGTTGGTGGTTCTACAAAAGAGTTTGGGGTTTGTGGGATTATCTTTGTATAGTATTATTACAGTATTGTTTGGAAGACCACGGAGTGGTCAAGTGATACCTTTCGGCGTATACAATTGCTTGCTACATATAAAAACATCATTTTTCTATAATTTCGACGACTTCTTTGCTTGCTTCTCCCACTCAGCAACTCTACCCTTAACCTCTTCTTTCCTCTTAACTTCTCTATCCATATTCACCCCGTCCCTCTCTTCATTCTGTGCGTGCCCTTCCAAATATCCCAGGGTCTCTCTCCACATCTCCGCCTTCAACACACCATAAACACCAGTCTTTCCTTTCTCCAGTAATTTGCATTCATCAACTAGCTTTAACACTTCTTCCCATCCACCTAATACATCTACAAGTCCACCTTGGAGCGCCGCTTCACCGTTGAAACGTTTTGCTTCTAAAACGAGAGAGCGGTAGGTAGAAGGAGAAGGGAGTTTTTGGCGGAATATGGAGGACATGGGGGGTTTAAGGGGCGCGCCAAATTCAAGCTCGTTGAGACAGAGAAAGCCCCGGCTTGGGTTGAAAACGCGGTAGTCGGTGTACATGGCGGTCATGAGGCCGCCAGCAAATGCATGGCCGGGGAGGAGGGAAATGGTGGGCATAGGGTAACTTCATTTTGTCAAGGTGTTAGAAATAACCCTGTGAATCGAGGAACAGGAATGTATAAAATGAAAGAGAACTTACGTCAACAGCCTCTTCCAGAGCGCATAAAGGCTGTTTTCCCAAAACCCCTTGACCTCGGTAGCATGGTTCAAATCTAAACCATTGGAGAAGAATTTGGGAATAGCGGAAGTGATACAGACGGCACCGACGGGATAGGAGACTTCGAGAATATCCAGGGCGTGCATGAAAGTTTGGCAGAAGGTAGTTGTGAGACGATTATCTGGGGGCGAAGAGAAGCTGAGGAGGTAAAGATTCGGGTGCGCAGGGGAGGGTGTGGTACACGTTAGGGTGCCGGGTTGGGATTGGAGGGGGGAGGATATGGGAATGGGGAGAGTAAAGAGGGGAGTAGTGGTAGACATGATGTATGATTGAATGTTGAGATAGAGACAGAGATTGAAGGTAGAGGAGTATTATCTGATGAGATCGATATATCTATCTATTGAATAGAGACGCGAGGTCGCGATTGTGAGAATGCAACAATCGGGAATCATCTACATCATGCCGAGGTTCAAAAATGCCTAGCCTTCTGGTGAAATTCCATCTCACCTACCAGATCCGAACCTTGCGATTCAACAGTGGATAAATCACTCTAAGATTACCTACTTACTATCTATCGCGAATACCCACCCACACGTTGAAAATTTCTAGATCAAAAAGGATTCAGAGTCAATACTTCAATTATCTCGTCGATAACATATGTGGCTCTCTCCTTGACATGTGAAGGTGAAGCTTGATAATTTTAGCACAAGGCTGAAGACCCTGGCCCTATCCCTGTCAGCCTACCCACCTTTATTACCAAAGAGCTTGCGACAGTCTACGATATCTGTCACTTCAATGATCAAACATAAAACACAAATCTCTGCACGACGTCGTGATGGCTATTGCAGGAAAGCAGAAGACCATTGTGTTCTTTCATCCCGATCTAGGGATTGGTGGTGCTGAAAGACTCGTTGTAGATGCCGCCGTAGGATTACAGAATCGGGGTCACAAAGTCGTTATATTTACCAGCTATTGCGATCCTAAACATTGCTTTGATGAAGCTCGAGATGGTTAGTTGGACGATGGAAATTTTGCTATACGACACCAATGCTCATTCTGTACAGGTACACTTGATGTGCGAGTAAGAGGAAATTGGCTTTTCCCATCCTCAATCCTCTCTCGATTCTCCATTATTTGCGCTATTCTTCGACAGTTACATCTAATTGTCCAGGCTTATTTTACCTCTGAAATCAGCAGCCTAAATCCCGATGCTTTCTTTGTGGATCAGCTCAGTGCTGGACTACCGTGGCTACGATACCTTTATCCTAATACTCGAATCTTCTTTTACTGTCATTTCCCGGATCTGTTACTCGCACAGGGAAGAACCCATTGGTTGAAACGCGTATATAGAATACCTTTCGACTTCTTGGAGCAATGGAGTATGAGTTTTGCTGAATCAATTGCGGTCAATTCCGGATTTACAAAGGGTATGGTGGAACAGGTATTCCCTGAATTGGCTAGGGAAAAAGATTTGCAGATTGTACATCCTTGTGTGGATGTAAATCCAAAGAAATCTGAGACCAGTGATGATGCCGTTCCAGTCTGGCATGACAGAAACATTTTGTTAAGCATAAATCGATTCGAAAAGAAGAAGGATATTGGTCTTGCAATTAAAGCATATGCAGGATTGGGCAAATATGGAAGACAGGGAGTGAGATTGGTACTTGCTGGTAGGTCATGTTTCGCTATTGGTGAGAAGCATGCTGACACAACTGACAGGTGGATATGATAACCGAGTGATGGAGAACGTCGTATACCATAAGGAGCTCGTTAAACTGGCTACCGACTTGGGATTGAAGACAGCTACCACACGGACCATCGTTACAGCATTAAATGTACCTGATGACGTGGATGTTTTGTTCTTGTTATCAGTACCAAATACTTTGAAAGAAATGCTACTCAACTCAGCACGACTTTTGATATATACTCCTTCTAACGAGCATTTTGGCATTGTACCCTTGGAGGCAATGTTGGCCGGAGTTCCAGTATTGGCCGCAAACACAGGAGGGCCACTCGAAACAGTAGTGGAAGGGAAGACAGGCTGGCTCTGTCCACCTGATGATGTTGAGAAATGGACGGCTGTCATGGATAAAGTCCTAAACAAGATGACGGATGATCAGGTTAAACAGATGGGAATTGACGGTGTAAAAAGGGTTAAGAGTGAGTTTTCTGATATCAAGATGGCCGAGAGAATTGATGGATTGATCGATGGAATGGCAAGTATACCCAGGAAGAGTTCTCTACAACTCTCCGCGTTCCTGTTAACTATTATTATGGTTGTATTGGACATTGCATTCTGGGGCTTGGGTCAGAACAAATCAGTCGGCAAAAAGCTGGACAAGGTTTTGTTGCCTCCATTCGTTCTTACCCTAACGTCATTGATATCGTGGACTGTGTATTTTGTAGTCAATTCTCAGGTCAAGTCGAGTTCGCGGCAGCCGACTAGATGAGGATAATTAGATAATAAAATGCATTGATAACATCCCACTCTGTAGATCTTGCGGCAAGGATATGTGCGTGAGCATCATTGAGAAAAAAGGGGTATGATGAAATATGATTGGCTGGATCCCGCCGAGGCGAATGGGGTTTTTTGCAGACACCACGAACCTCAATATTTCTTACAAATTTCAATATAGCACAACATACAACTTACAATCCTACATGTACACTATGACATTCATTCATTGTTTCTGATATTTAAACAGTTTTAGATACCAAGAGACTTCGGTCTAGTAAAGGCAGATTATAAATTGTATTACCTACTATTCTTCCCTAAAAGCCTACCTAGGCTAGGCTACTTAATCTTTCATCTTGAAACATCCAAAAATCGCCAATTTGCCCCACCACCAGTCAATATAACGCGTGTTTTGTCTCGACACCGCTCTCTTATGATTCATTCAAAACTGGGTGGAACCGTATCTTCATACACTGTTACCAATAAACACGCCGATCGTTACCATTCACTTGGTTTCCCAAAAAGCCAAAGCCGACAGATAGTTTCCTGAGCTGCAAGCCGCAACAAAATTTGCACGGCAACAACTTTGCGAGGTACGAAGCAATTCTTGGGTCATCCGCCAACCAATCGAGCTTGTTGCATTCCCAACGAGTGCATATTCTGGTGTCATTGAAAGGGTGAGATACTGGGGTAGTGGTAGTATCCGTCGATATCCGATACCGTACCTCGTTTGATTTGTTTGCGGGGAGCTCCTTCTGCATACGTATACCCATACATACTCAGCGATGTTGTTGCTTAAAAGTTCTCTCTCGCCCATGGCGGCTGGGAGGGTCTCGACACGTACTCTTTTGCATGTCTTGAAAAGTGGTAGATTCAGTAACGCGATGGGGGAATTACAAGTGCCATTGATTAATCACGTGTTACAGAGGTCTTACAGTCTCAAGAGTCTCAAGAAGGTAGAGAAGTTCGGCTCTGTAGTCGTTGGTACTGGGCCAGCTGGACTTGCGGTTGTGGGCAATCTTTTGGAACAGAAGAAAGGTCCAGTTTTATGGGTTGGAGACGCTCAACGTTTGGGGGGTGGCAGATTAGATCGAGCCTACCGAGCTGTACCTTCGTAAGTTTTGTCCTTCTCTCTATTGCTTAAATGTCAAGTACAAACCTAATGATCTTCTACCATAGCAACACGAAAGTCAAGTTCTTTTCTATGTACGCAGATGCTTTAGAACCTTTCAAGCAAATCACAAGTGAAGCTGTTGCTCCTAATGCTTATAGCGTTTTGCAAGATCTTGATCAAGAAAAGACTTGTCACATTGCCGAAGCTGCTGATTTAGGGTTGATGTTGGGAGCCGGGCTTCTCAAAACCGAGGGTGTTTTTGGAATCAATAATGGCACTGTTGAAAGTGCTTCTTGGTCCGAGGTAAGTTCATTATCTAGGTCGGTCTTCTACAAGCTAATGCCAAATAGACCGAGGGCTGGAAAGTCAAATTTAGTGCCTCAGGGAGTAAAACACGTTCAGTGTCCTCCGATCTCCTCTTTCTGTGTACTGGTTCTCACCCCAGTTGGAACAGCCTCGAACTTGATCAATCTAGTAAGCAAACACCTAGTATTGGTCTTGATAGATGTTTGAAGCCCTCACTATTGAGGAAAAGTATCCGTTTTGCTGCGAAAAAAAATCCAGATCCAACTCAACCCACCACCATTGCCGTCATTGGTGCGTCTCACAGTGCAATTCTCGTACTGAGAAACCTTTACAATCTCGCAACTTCCCCTGACCAGGAGTTCCAGAACCTTCGTATCAAATGGTTCACTCGCCATGAGCTTCGATATGCCGAGGAACGTGATGGATGGATCAAACGCGATAACACGGGTCTCAAGGGCGAAGTCGCTACATGGGCAAAGGAGAACCTCGAGGCCGATACATTACCCACATCTGACGTATCCAAATACCTCGAAAAGGTAAAGACCTCGACAGAAACCGAGAAGGATGACTACGAGAAACATTTACCAGGATGTCACTGTGTGGTGCAGGCTATTGGGTTCACCAAAAATAAGCTTCCAACTATCGAGAGGGATGGCACGCCATTGGAGATTACTTACAATCATGAGACGTCGGAATTTGTGGATGCTGAGGGAAAGACTATTAGGGGGCTGTATGGTGCTGGAATTGCGTTCCCGGAGAAGGTTGTGGATCCCGAGGGAACAACGGAGTACGCCGTTGGCTTGTGGAAGTTCATGAAGTATTTGAAGAGGGTTGCGCCAACATGGACTGCGTGAGGAGAGGCGCTGTGACATTATCATCGTGGTAGGAGATGCTGCATGATCAATGATGTAATGAAATAGACTTTTTCTGGTGCCTGCAAGTTCAAGTTGTACATACCCTGCTGCAAGTTATATACTTATTGTCGCAAGTCTAACATGGTGACGAAGAAATCTTGAAACTCAATGCACCCTCGCTTTTATCGCACAGCTATTATGGGCGCTTTTGATTGATGTGTTGCTCGAATTCAAGCATACTCACCTCGAACTTCGAAATCATTTCATAGACTGCATCAATACTACACATACCACAAATTAGTTTCAGACATCGAACTTATTATATCATATGGTAAGGTCACTTCACACATCGAATCTGAGACGTGCACCCATCCAGCAAGCCACACCTACTCCAAGCAGTGCATCTTCCTACCATCTTCCCTTTGCCGCCATCGAATTTTCTCAGTGCTCACCATGCCCATTGCCAGCTCAATCCAATTAACAAACCTCATTCTTATTTGTTGAGAATCCAACATATTGAGCCTAAATACTGGAGACTCAAAACTTTCCCTTCAACCTTCACACAAAGTATGTTTCTAGCGTGGTTATAAGTATGAAGAGAAAATGGTACTTCGTTTGAGCTGATCGTATTAGACTATTTTACTTCAAACTTGTTTGCTACTTCGTTAACTGTTAACATCTCCTTCGCTGTAAGACTAAACTATATCCGTCTCCTCATTCTAGTAACCTGTATTTGACGCGGAAGCGGTGCTTGCTCCGTGCTACGATAGACGAGAGTGGATAGTTGGGTGGTAACGATGATTTGGAGGGGAAGTTGAATGAGAAACGTGCAGACTCGAGCGCATTTGAGTGCGGAAGTGTCCTTTCGAGTGGGAGGATTTCATTGAGAGACAGGAATCATTCAATATGTCCTCGCAAGAAAAGTCAATTGGAAATGATCCTGCATGTCATTCTGGAAATAAAGTGGTCATCAAGGAAGAAGAGGAAGGAAAGAAGAAAAGAGTGATCACTCAATTAGTTTTGGAGTGAGTACCACTAACAATTCAAAAACAAAAAATGCTTGATCAAATGGTTACTTTTCGATTGTTTCGCGAAAAGGGAAGGATGGCGATGGAAGCAAGCGAATATGGAAGGAGAAAAGAGGAGAGGAGTCAAATTCCTTCAACTTGATCGATGTCCTTATTTCCTCACAAGATGATGATAACATTGTCGAAAGTCAAAGTGCTTTTCTGCATCAAATTCTGCTTCTTCCCCTCAAGGTTCTCTTGTATTGCTCCCAATTACCTTCAAATCGTATCCAACGTCGTCAATGATTCTCCATTATCCGATCTAAAGACTTCTTATTTCCGCTACATTGATAGTCCAACAAGCGTAAATGAATGGTATCAGTTTATCTCGCAGAATTGTGTGTTAGATCCATGCCTTCATTAAAGTTTGGAGGTACAGATGAGATTATTCATGTTGACACTCCCAAAGAAAAGAAAAAGGACACAAGCATTATGCATCATGACCACACAAAGTCACCCGTGTAACGACGCTATGGTAAGAAGACAAAATTCATTCAAACATCTCTCTTGACTTCTGAGAACAATGATACGGTTTTCCTTCGATTCAATTATTTGCGCATACTCCATTACAATTGGAGATGGTGAGGAATATCTAAATGACATCATATCAGCTAGACGTTCGGCTGGCAGATGAAAGTCAAAGTGAGTGATTACTAGCCTCTGCCATTGGCATCAACGAAATACTGGGCACCAGAAACCATTAACTGTGACATTATTCCTTGCTATTTGAGCCACGAGGTATCAGAAAATATTCCATCATCGTGAAAGGAATTCAATCAGTATCTGCGTTTTCGTTGAATGTCGTTCTTACCTTTAACTCCACGGGTTCCTGCTTCTGTCCTCCACAACAAACATATGGGCCCTTTAGAGGGGCATTTTGGGGCCATCCTCGCGAAGTCGCAATTTCCCGTTGAAGTTTCTAGCAAGGTGTTAATAATGTCTGTTTAATTCTGATACCATCTGGTCTTTCTGTTACAACGAACTCTTATGTGACCTAGCTTCATTCCAAGTATTTGCCTATCATTGTTAGTACTTTCATTTACCCCAACTTCTACTCTCAGTCTACTCACATGTCCTTCTCGGTGATATCCTTCACCACCTTCCAATTATCAAATCCTGCATCCATCAAGCGATTCAGATAGTATAGCATCTGAAGTCTGTTGAATATCAACTGAAGTTCTCTGTCCGGAGGATTCATGTCTGGCAAATCCATGTTTGGTAGATCAAAGTTCGAGAGATCCATATGAGGAAAATCCATCTTTAGGAGTCATTTATTGCGAAGTTCTCCAAGAAGATCTTGAAAAACAAAAGTCTAGATTGCGTGAAAACTGGGGGATGGAGCTCCGTGCGCCTTGGTTCAAATGCAGTGAGCAGGATAATGCCAACTTTACCTGCGTGCTGAGTTTCAAGCAGCGAATCACCAATTTCATGTCGGGCTACCACATTCGGCTTCTCTTCCTATTTGACCTGCGCACCTCGAGTGCAATGGTTGGCCATGTTATACGACCCTTGTATTAAACATACTGACGCGCCAAATCTTTGATACACTTTAAGGATATGGCAAGGTGCTATGTCGTCCAAATGAACGACAAAGACTACCAGTAAACGGAAGCCTTTCTAGAGAAAACCCGCCAAATATTCACATAGAACAGCGCATCCAAGAACATCCCCTCAATCAACCATGTGCAACTACCACCTTCGCCACCTGTTCCAGAACCCCGTTCAAACGCTCTCGAAGCAATCAGGATCCCGTAGAAAGTATAATTTCGAACCGAACCGACCTTCCCTTCGGAGATACATCCGGTATTCGCTTTCGTCTAGGCACGAGCCACATGAGAGAAATGTGACATGTCCATGCTGATGCTGGTACGGGGGAGTTCTCCCTGCGTCTTTCCACGAGACATCACTGGATTGCCACTCTGAAAGCCATGTCGCGATTGGAGCGTCTTGTTATCGAGCAGTCGAAATCGCACCTCTCGACGGGTTGGGAAAAAGCCACATCAAAGACCGGTCATGTGACTCGGGTAACACAAAAGGGGGGGAATATTTGAGGGTTGGTAGGTTGCACGGATAATCTTTTCCATACTATGCATTCATCGTCCGATTACGAGAAATTCCTCTTGATGAATGATGTCCCTTGGTTACCATTTATTTTTCGATATGTTATTTGAAATCTCTGGGACAGAGCTTCTTATTTGAAGAATTTGTGAGGTTTTTGAATGTTTCAAATGGCGCGAATAAATTGAGTCTCTCCACGATACAGTCGTTGCCACGTAAACATGGCAACAAAAAAAAGGAAATATCAGCCAATTTTACTTTTTGTCATATCAAACAAGAGCCCTATTTCTGTGGAATTGATTGGTATGATAAGAAAACAAGATTGTGTTGAAAGTTGATTTACATGTATATCAAGATAGTAAAATAACATTATGTGAATTCTTTCAATGAGGGCAAATTTCCCCCAAAAATTTGATCTTGGCTGAGATATATTCCTAGTTCATCGCCCAAAGAATGGATACAGAACTGCAAAGAAGTCTTTCACTTGAATGAGAGAGTGAGCGCTCGAATACACGGTTTTACTAATTCTCAGCTCAAGAACCCAAAAACCCACGTTTTGACACGGCGAGAAAAAAGACAAAATTCAAAATTCAAAATTCAAAGATGCAATACACGCCTCAAACATATCACCCAAAGCACCACGCGCACGAAAACTGCGTATAGGGTAAGTCATCATTCTATTTGTTCTTGATATGCGCACTATCATCATGTTTTGTACTCCAGATATCGTCCTCATCTCCTCTCTAGCGTTGTCTAATCAACCGGATTTCCCTTCTTCCTTCTTTCCTTCCTGCTATAATGTTTCATGCTACCTCAAATCCAGCAAGGTAGTCGCTCTTGTGCATAAAAATCCGATTGAAATGTTAATCTCATTTTTGTCATTATTCTCCACTATCACCAGGAACTCTTCGTCTACCCGTTTTCCTCCTCAACTCCTTCATCTTCCACTACCTGTGTGTATCTTCGCCAACCAGAAAACCCATTATGCAAGCACCATCCGCCACCCAACAAGCTTGCCCTCAAGATATCTTTCCCTCCCCACCATATCACATCAAGAATCAAAACTAAAAATCTCTATCTGAGCATAATAAAAATGTGTTTCCTCCCAAACAGCAGAAAGAATAATCAAAAAGCAAAATTGCCAAGTTCATTCGCTAGTCTAAACAAGCAAATAAGCAAATTAGAGAAATGTAAACATCAATGCCGTTCATTGCCGTTTTCGTTTCGCTCCATAAAACACCTTCGCCAATTCAAAATATCAAAAAAGCAAAAATGGTCTTCTGCGGCGCAAAATAAAATAAAATAAACAAGTTGGAAAATTTTGTGGTATCTCGTAAAATCGCGGGACGTTAAAGTACAAGGAAATAAATTGATGAGTATGGTGAAGCAAAAATTCGATTCTAGACCACCACTTTCATGCCGCAGTCGCGATGTTGGAATATTGTTGTGAGGAGTGCTCCCAATGTTCGCGGGTTTGCGATGAGATGTTGTGGCAAGTGAGTTCGTTGAGACAAATTACAGTGGCGTGAATTAGATGTAGATGTAGGTAAGATGGTAATAAATCGTAAAGCGAAAGCTAGAAGTGTCGCAAGAAAACGCAGTTTGGAAATGTTGATACAGGACTTCGGGTTATTCTTTTAGAAACAATTCAAACTGCCCTTCTTCTTTTTCTTGCTGCTAAGAGCGTTCATACGTTCTTCAAGGTGAGCTCTCGCGAGCTCTGCTTCTTTCCTCTTGCGCTTCTCTTCTTCGACTTGCATTAAGCTCCAACGATTTTCCTTCTCGGCATCGCCATTCTTGGCCTTCTCCTCGGCAGCTTTCAGTTCAACTTCCAGTTCATTGGCACGTCTTCGCCATGCATCACAATCGGCTTTGACCTTGTTGCTTTGTTTCTCGAGATCTGTGAGAGCCTCTTCGAGGGTGGATGTGAGCTGCTTTTCAGCGAACAGGTGCTTCTCGATAGTGCGGATACGAGCTTCTTGGTCCTCTTGAATTTGACTTGCAGCTATGTCTTTACTATTGCGAGCATTGAAGCTACTTTGTGTAGGTGTTGGTGGAACGGGCGATGTTGAAGGAGCGGGTCCTGTCTGTGCAGTTCCCGAATTTCCAGGTAGTGGCGGTAGAGGAATTGCCGGGGGTGGTGATGGAAGTGAAGTCACGGATGCCGATTTGTGGAGTCTCGAAGTGATCGAGTTGGAACGCTTGTTGCTGGCTTCGGATTGCAAAACTTCGTATTTGGCCTATTGAATGAGTCAGACATACTTGATATACAAAATGAAGTCGAGCTTCGCAACTTACCTGAAGAGTGGCTAATTCCTCTTTGATCGCATCCAGCTCAGTCTGAGCACGAAGAGCATTTGCATTGGCTTCGTCTAGTTGAGCATTACGCTCTGTTTGGAGTGTAGACAAACGATTGTTAGCAGCTTGATGCTCATCGAAATTTGAGGCAAGTTGGTCCTCAAGCTCTTCTACCAATCTTGAATTTTTCTTGTTCTTAGTTTCAAGATCGTGCAGCTCCTTTCTCAAAGCTGCTAGTTGATCTGCGACTGTAGCATTTTCATCTCTCAATCTTGAGCCTTCGGTGGTCTTGGCCAAGAGATTAGCCAGTTCCGCCTTGGTATCCTCAAGCTCCTTCATGACAGACTGATTTATGGTTGATAACTCTTTAGTGAACTTCTCGAGCTCGCCGACTTTAGCTTCTTGATGCGAGAGCGCTTTCTGGCTTGCAATGAGATCTGTGATCCTATCTTGTAGTTTCTCTGTGCTGACGTCTACTCCAAGTGCAAGCGCGACCTGGGTAGCGATCTTTGTCAGATCATCTCGCGCGTCAGAGAGCTCTCTTGTCAGTGCATCGGTGCTTTCTTGATGTTTAGCCATTAACTCGTTTACCTGAGCCTCGTGGTCAGCCTGGCTATTTGAGCGAATTTCCTCAATTTCCTTTGCATGATTTGCGTTCAAGAGGGATATTCCTTCGTGGTGAGCCTTGACAATGCTCTCATGCTCGGCGATCTGCTCTTCCAATCGATTCACAAGAATTTTGTGCCCTTCCATCTCAGCGGAGACAATATTTTTTGACTGGATGGCTGCCTCGAGCTGTTCACGAGTTGTTGCATGGGCTTGCTCGAGCTCAGCAAATCGCGAGAGGTTTGCGACAACAGAAGCCTTGTGTTCCTCAACTTCTCTTTGCAAGTTTGAAACATGTGTGTTATGATCTCCAACTTCGCGGATCCTATGCTCCCCGCTCCTTACCAAGCTTGTCAATTGTTGTTCCAATTCAGATATAGTAGCTTCGAGTGTATTTTGAGAACTTTGCATAGAAGACAATACAGCCTGATGCTTTCCTTCCCAATTGATAACTTCTGCTTTCAGTTCTGCTATTTTTCTTTCATGATCATACTCGGCTCCGTTACCCTCAGAAGTATCTTGGTCAGCGGAGTTGCCATTAACCATATGATTGAGATTGAGAGAAGTCCGAAGAGATTCGATTTGCTGAAGCAGCTCCTTTTCACGAGCATTGTGAGTCTCCTGGAGCATTCTGACTTGGTTCTCTGAGTTGATAATCTGGTCCTGCATAGTTGAAACCAGCGACATATCCATGGGTGACGCCTTCATGCTCGATCTTTCTCTTGCAAGCCCACTAATAATAGTTGTCTTGGTTTCCAACTCCTTCTTGACTGTACCTACATCGGCCTCGAGCTCCTGAATGCGCTCTGAGCGGGTATATAATTCGTGCATGGCGGTGTTCAAGTTTAACTCAAAGTTCGCCATAACATCAGGATCATGCTCAAAATTTTCCGCTGCAATATTCCTCAAAGAGGCGAATGATCTATGAGCCCGATCGATAATCATAACGTTTTGGCTGGATTTGCGGCGTATAACTGGCGTGCCCGAACGTGGTGATGTAGCTTCGGCATTCATTCTCGCCTTTGAAACCTCGGCCTTGAGCTCCTCCATGCGATCAAGAGCCGCTATGTGTTCTTCTTCTAATTGGGCATATTTCTCAGCAAGCATCACTTGTGCCTCTTCGTGCTCCGCGCCTAATTTTCTCAGATTGTCAACTTCCGCCGTACTTGTCGTGTCACTGGCCTCATCTGAGGTAGCTACCGACTCCGAATTTTTGATCACGGCTTCAGCATCAGATTGTTCTACGGTAGTGGGTAGTTCCCCAGCTGAGGACAATTCCGATGAAAGTGATCGCGAGGATGAATATTGTCCTCCACCCTTTAGCTCGTTCACCCTCGCGTCTGCTAAAAAAGAAGCTGTTCTTGCCGTAGTAGTCGACAAAATAGAATCACGTGCACCGGTATTACGGGCTTCGTCAACAGCGTCTTGAAGTCCGGCCAGTGTACGAAGAGCTTCTTCATATCTGTTTGAGAGAAGATCATATTCGCCAACAGTAGCTTCATGCTCAACTCTTAGATCAACGAGTTCTTGAGTGACACTTTCGAGCTTATCCTCGACAAACTTTGACTGAGCCGGGCTTTGTGGCGCATACTGGCTATCGATTTCTTCACTTAACCTTTTCAGGGGAGTGTCGAGATCAATTGACTCTCCACGATCGGCGGGGCCATCAGTCTCGGGTCTGATGCCATTTGCGGGGCTTACTGAGAAATCCTCATCACTTTCGTTGTCGGTCTCTAGAATGACGTTCTTCTGATTTCTCCTACTTGCAAGGCTTTGTCGACGGCTATTCATACCAATAGAGGATCGCTTGCTATTCGGGGCTTTATGTTCGTCGCCATTTTTTCCTTCATGCTGAATACCATCCAAATCATAAAGCAGGCTGTCCAATTTCCCAAGACTTCGTTGGCGTTCAATAACATGCTCCAATCGATCGATCTCACGTTGCATCAGTTCTGAATCTTGATCGGCCTCGGCTAAGCGTTCCTCGAGAGTCGAGATGTAGTCTTCGGAAGTAGCTTCATTTTCGCGAATGCGAGCAATCTCTTTGCGGAGCTCCATGACGATTGCCGAATTTTTGTCTTCGCCTGAAGTATGGCCTTCGAGCCTTGTTTCTAAGTCATGTAAATAGCTTTCTGTATTAGCTTCTCGATCGGCCAGTTTTTGCAAGCGTGCTTGAAGTTGTTGATTAACTGTCTCGGCATAAGCACATTTTGCTTCTTTTTCCAAAAGTTGAGTTTCGGTATTGGATAAAGATGATCGAGTGTTAGAAAGAGAATGTTCAAGACTCTGAATCGTTTTTTCGTATTCGAGGACCACTTGTTCAACCGCCTCGGCGAATGAGTTCGAGCGTTTTAGTCTTTCTGTCGCACTGTCACCCAACGTATTTTCATGAGCCTGATTATCAGCAACTTCTTCATCCCTGGCTCTGGCTAATTCCGCGATAAGCTTAGCATGTCGTTGGCTAAGGGCTGTGTAGTTTTCCTGCGTGTCAAGTAGCTGATTATGCAGTTCCACTTCTCGTTCGTTTTGTCGCTCGGGCCTCTCACTCGTGGGCTTGCTACGACGATCACTTCCGCTTTCACTGTGCTTAATCTGATCCCGAAGAAAAGCGACTTCGGCTTTCAGGCGGTCGATGACAGCTTGTTTATCGCTCTCATCTGAAACTTGCTGGATTCGAGGCTTGCTTTGAATTGCGCGGGCACGCTGAGCATATTGCACTGTATTCAGAGTTTCGCTAAGGTGAAATTCGGCCGGCGTGACACACGCAATCATGTAAGTGATCGCGTTACCTCCAAGTGAATCTTGGAGTAACCTAGTGAGTTTAGAGTCTCGGTACGACACGTGGGATCCGGCTTGTCGGGATGACAGTTGCGATATAACTTTGCCCAAACTAGCCAAACCAGCATTTATGGAAATACCTTCTTTAGCTCTTTCTCCCTGTGCGCCGGTGTTTTTTAATCTCTCACTGCCAGCTAAATCGACAAAATGGAATTTGCTGTCAATTGTGACCACTTCTCCACCATTCATGGCTTCTAGTGGAACGGAAAATCTCTTTTCAGCACCTGGTGTTACCTTCGATTTGCGCTGGACCAGATTCAAACTGAACACAGCATGAGATCGTGAAGATTTGGCGTTGATCGCGGTTGCATCGGTTTGGCGAATCATAGACCCGAAGTTTAGTGCCGCCATGAGATCTTCCACAGTATTAATCTCGACTTGGTGTAATCCGGTAAGAAGAATATGACCCTTGGTGTTCTCTCGAATAGTGACCACCTCTCGTTCATGAGCTGGTGTATGTTCGGGAACTAGTAAATCTCGCAGCTGCTCGTTGTAAATTTCGACATACGTTGCCTTGAGACTCCAAGTTTTGTCCTCCGCAGACACAGCAGCAGGAATCGTGGAATACCTCTTGGGAGCTCGTAGACCAGTCATGGAGCTCCGATTGGATTGCTGCGGTTTCCCGCCGCCGAGTTTCTCAAATATTGCCATGGCCGCACGTGGAATAACACCTAGACAATTGCACATATATTAGCCTCTTCCCCATTTGAGCATCATAACACGTTGTGCAGCAGCCCAATATCGGATTGAGTGCGACGGATCTCGAACTCACCCATAACCTCGGATTTTCCTTGCTCGCCCGGACCGGATGTACCCATTGTGAAGGACTTTCCAGCACCAGATTGTCCATATGCCAGCATAGAGACATTGTATCCCTGAATGAAAGCATTTGTACTCTCGACCAGATATTCCCAAATTCCTTCCTGGTCCACATCTTCACTAAATACTCTGTCAAACACGAATATCTTCTTTCCCTGCGGAGAATCGATTGCTAAGTTTGTGGGCGAGGTAACTTGTACCATAGGTCGTTGAAATCTTTGTGGGATGAGGTCGAAGCCAGGATCGGTTGGTCGGAGGGGTGGTCTAACTCGCACAGCTGCAGAAGTAACTCATATTAGCATTGTGAGCGGCACATACAAAATTAATCAGAACTTCCTTACCAACTTTGACTGCAGTTTTGCCATCTTCGTCCGAGGCTCGACTTCCTCCAGTTTTACTGCTCATGCTCATCCGACTATTCGATCTTGGTACTCCTTTCATCATTGCGCTTGCGGGCCTAGGCAGACTCACTTGGGGCGATTCTGGAGGGGAGCTGGCCATGGCTCTACTGGAGCGTTCGTTGCGACAAAATGTTCTGGAGACCGCCGTGTAATATTATGTCGTTGTGATTGTAGATAGATTGGATGATGTTTCGATAAGTAATTAGAAGGTGTTGGAAATAGTTAACCGCCAATGCAAATTCATTGATTGGAGATTGGCGGAATGAAAGTGAATAATATTGTAGTTGACGAATCGAGTGCTGCAGGTTTTGATTTCCTTTCTCTTTCCTCTCCTGTTATTATCCAGGGTGTATAATGCTTCCTTTTTTTTTCGACTGACCAACAGGACCAACCAGAGAGGTAAGCGAAGTGTTGGAGATGAACACGCGTTATGGTTGTTGTCGATTTATTAACAACCAAGATATTGACTATGTAGATATCTTTTCCTTCAACGCGTCCTGAATTACTTTTAGGATATGCGGTATTAATGCAGGTTGAGAAGTATGAACAACAATATGTGGTACCGAGGGATGATTAGGTATACAAAAACGATTGGAGGTGATGTGAGGTCTGAGAGAGAGAGAGAGAGAGAGAGAGAAGACGAGAAAGACAGTGGTAAAGTTAGTAAAGGGCAGTTTGCGCCGGATGGTGAAAAAGAATGGATCGCGATTGTGCGGAGCATGTAATATGTATGTATGTATGTATGTATGTATGGGTGGGTGGATGTATGTATGTAGTATGTAGGTATGTACGATGTACAGAGCATGCACTGTGCAGGAAGGGAAGGATGTGAAGAATTACGAATGAGGGAAGATTCACGCAAACCAATCCTAAAGCTTCAACTCGGCGGAGACTATGAGGAAAAGGATTGAAATGGGGAATTTGCGGTGCGATTCGTGGGTCTGCGGAAAGTGGCCATGGCGAATCTGTATGTAGTATGTAGTATGTAGTATGTAGTATGTTCGGAGTAGGTAGTCTGTAATTATGGATATATGTGTGCCTAGGTCGCATCTACCGTATAGTATTCGGTATAATACATTGTAAATTTGCGATGATATTAATTGCACAGTGGATATTTATTACCTATTACCTATTATCTATTATCTATTATCTATTATCTAGGAAAACTGGCAATTGAGTATGAGTGAATAAATTCATAAATTCAGGGGTCGCCAACTCTAACAAACACCAACTATCGTCCTAGGTACTATTACTAACTTCTAGGGAGCCTAAGGTAGGTCCCTATTCTGTACGAAAGAGATAATAGGTGATATACCAACGAGACAGGGTCTGACAGACAGAAGTATAAAAAAATTCATCAGCTTGTTATGGAGCACTCAAGCAGTCAAGGTACTCAGGGTATCTCTCCAAACTCTAGAATCCACTACCCAATGCCCACCACGAACTACTATGTATATCTACAAAGTATGAAGGAAGTACTACTGTATCGAGTGTGTTTACTGTATCTTACTGCATCTACTGCACCCACTGCATCCACTACACCCACTACATCCACTATATCCATTCTAACCTTCTTACTAAACATGCTAACCCCAGAACCTTCACAACCTTTGCCTGTGGTTTTTTCAAATCTTCCAGCATCTCAAATTGGGAGGGAATCTGACAGGGGAAATGTAGTCGATCTCTCATCCTTGTCTGGCGCTTTCATTGGCTGGTTCCTGGTGTTCCTGGTGTTATATACTGCCGAGCTTGCTTCATTCAGGTACGGTATATCTAGTTGCTGTGCTGCACCTCATAAGAGAATGAACTATTTGGTCGTAAACTTTAATACCTTTGATACCTATTTCCTCACGCAGGAATCTCATCTCCAATGTAGCTCAGATGATAATCAAATAATAAAACAATTAAAAGTATTCATCTTAAAAGACGAACTGGATCCCCTCTCCCTCACCTCCTTTTCTCGTTTGTCGTATGCAGAGCACACATCAGTACAGATATCCCCACGAAGAGAGGCCAATACCAAAAGCATTCGGCGATTAATCAAAAGAATCGAGCCCCCTAGATCCCAGATAGCACACGAGGCAGCAAGGGACAAGATGTACAAAGCGTGTATTATGTCTCTAGGGTACCAGTTTTCAAAAGGGGTTGGGGTTAGATTTATTTATGGCGTTGGTTGGCACAATTAGGACTTGGACTCCCTTTTGATCTTTTTTTCATCCCAAGTATATCCATGATATGAGGATTAACCTTGTCGAGATCTTGGAAGCTAGATTTTTTTGACCTTTCTTTTGACACAGTGACAGATTGGTGGGATGGAAAAGATCAGACGATATCTCGAGAAGGCCAATTGACAGTGAGTAAAGGGGTGAAGGATGAGGACAGCGACAATGAAGGATTATTGAGTTGTGAAGGAGGCGGCACGCCGTTTGATGCAGGCGTGAAATATGAAATGTGCAGTGGAGTTCTGGTACCAGTAGTACCTATAGCTATCAATATGATCATTGGCCAATAGCGTAAGCAGACAATGTGTTCCGACTCCCCAGGGCCCAGATGGATGTTTACAGAGTAGGTAATAGATGTGAAGTACCTGAAAGCCTATCAGCCTATCAGCCTATCTCCCTACCTCCCTACCAACCAGGTCTGAAATGTGAAGCTAAGATGCAAAGATAACGGCTTGAGAACGGCTATATACAATAGGAAATGAACTTAATGAAGTCTCGGTCGCTTGGGTAAATGAAAATCATTATGATTGTCTACCGGTAGTCTCAAATCTCACAAAAACTCTATCAGAACTTGAAACTTAAATTCACAATGCTTTCGTTTTCTCCACTCCTTGGGATTTTTTTAACGCCTTGCGGAGATTGCATTGTCTCTATCGTCTTGAGATTTCAGCTTGAGATTAAAATAATATTTCGAGACATATCTTCAAGACTCAAGAGGCGTCGTCCATACCAAGTACAAAGTCTTATCCTCAGAAGCCCCAAAGTGTACCAAATGTGACTGCGTGAGATCCACCTCTTGCTTCCCCTCCAAGATTTGTCGGTTGTATCAACATTCATCTAGATAGCACGTTCATCGGTTGTACCTGTCGTCTTGATCATCCGCTGGATCACTACTGCATGCATCGGAATATTTTATTATGCATACCTTACGACTTGCATATTATACATATAAGCACGCTTTGATATAGTCGTTGGCACGCCAGAACAATCACGTTGAACCCTGTCTGGGCAGATCTCGTATGGTATTATATTGACAAACTAAGTATGGTTGACATAGTGATGCTATCATGCTGGCTGGAAACAGCCTTAAGTGAGGCTCATTATGAGTGTTAATGTCATTCTAAGATTACACACTTAACCATTCTCATAATATCAAGATTAGACGCAATGAAAAGGCCTCATTCGCCAACGGAATTCGCGGCACGAAACTCGACAAGAATCTTCGTCTGGTCAACCGGAGAATATTTATAAGTTCTAGTCGGATGGTTTCACATGCGGCGCATAAGTCATCTTCTATCTCAACTATCTGAGATTCTTTTATGCAGTGGCTCGAGGGATGGCGATCTCCTCATATAGGTAGCATAACCTCTCAATAACTTGACAGTCTGATACGGTGATACGGTGATACCACCTTCTCTGCATCTCATCATCACTATTCTGTCTTTGCGAATCCACTGAGCCATCTGCATGGTTCGTGCAGTATCATCGGCACGGGCCAAACATTCACTTGTCCAAGCGCACATCAAGTGAACCCAAGAAATTCTATTCATGCGAGGCTGAACTGCGCAGAGCTGTGTTATGTATGCACAGTAGTAGGTACAACTTCTCGACTCTCGAGGTGACAATCTAGTGTGAGTATTACCAATCATCATCACAAATCACGATAGCCTGAAGCTTGGCTTACCAATATTCATCTACATTGCTTTTTCCCCTCAACGGGCTCTCCAAATCTTATCATACATCATGAAACCGTTGCGTGGCTTATCACACCGGTACACTGAATTCTCCGTGCAAATATTCCGGCGAACAGATGGGATCGTCGGTCGAATCACCAGCTCATCATACCTCTACCAATGATACTCAACGTCCTGACTACTCATACGCTTTGGCCAACACGCTTCTCTGATCCGGAGGCCGGCCGGCCGTCTTGAAGACGGCAAAGTAAAAGGTTCACGGCAATGCATGATAGATTCCGAAAGCTACCACAGCCTGGAAACCCTTACATCTGACGTCAGATACACATTTCTTCCAACCGGCAGGTTATATACGGACTATTCAGAGAATTTTTATGCTCGTCAGTGCATTCGGGGATCAAGTAGCTCCTCGCGTCCCTGAAGCTGATTTGCTAAAACGGACGTCTCGTCGACCTCTATTTTCGGATAATCTGGCGACATAAAAGGTCCCTTGCAAAGCTTGAGATACACAAGTATTCACGCGTTTATTTTATGCATCTACCGCGGTATAATTGACCACATGACCTTTGAGCAGAGATCTATGCACGAGCATTCTACTCTGCCTCTTGAAGAAGCTAAATATCCAAAGAGATATTGGAATCTCTACACGTGAAGAGTGCTGAAGTATATCATAGCCATTGCCTATCTATCTCAACAGTTTTGCATATACAGCATCAATAGCAACAGAAAGTATGAAAGTTTTCTACTTGCATCAGATCTTTTCTATAATCCGTCTCTCGCCATGATCAAAAAGTTTTCTTTCTGGCACACAGCGCAAAATAATATACAGCGTGGAGTAAAATATTATCGATTTCATAAATACAATCTTTCTCCTCTTTGTGTCCCTTCGCACTATCCCGTGTTTTAGATTTCATTCGTACACCAACTCTGTCTCGTAGAACGTCAAATCGATGCATAGCATCTCTTTCCCATGAAAAGGGTCCTCCATATTATATCATATTCCCATCTTCGACACGTCTTTTGACGGCTACGGTTGTACATTTAACCGTGGGAGAGCAAAACGAAATAAGAAGGAATAACTTCAGGGTATCCAAATCATGAATTATCCTCTTTCGACATTTCAATCATTGACTTTCTATACATCTTATCTCCTTCTCTTTTCATATCTCAAAATCTGGGCAGAGGGGAAATTTCATGAATAAAACTTTCGCTGTAAGTACAGTCTATCTTCAATCAGTAGATTATAGATAAATCCTTCAATACGAAACCATCCCAATCCCCATCTCTACCTCGACTAGCTCTTTTATAAAATACCTACCTCAAAGCAACTCTATACAAACAACCACACAAAACTACACCCACTCACCTCTCATGCTCTTCGCAAGTTACTCTTATATTTACATACTAGATGAATAAGTAACATACACACACACACACATATATATATATATATATATAACCAATACAAAACAATCCCGCCAAACTCTCCTTCCTAGATCTCCAAATTCGTCAAAGTGAGATACGGAAATTGAATATGGGTATACCAACTAGCGGTGGAATGGGAAAATATGATATATATAACAACATTTTATGGGAAGTGGTGAGGGTGGATTATTGGATTATTGGGTTATATTGTATGGGATAGTAGTAGATGAGAAGGGAGCGCGAGGTGTGTGGTTTGTAGATGTGTGATGGAGGTTTGGGAAAGAGAGGGAAGGAGGGGAAGATATGGTTGGTTGGGATAGAGGGGGATAAAGCGAGGTGGATGAAGAGATGGATGGGCATGAGAGTTTAAATGGAGGATGAGTGAAAAGCGCGTATAGTGAAATTTAGGTAGTGGGTTGACGGGGCGAGATAGGTTGAGTTGTTCGCTTCGGCATGTGTGAAATCGTATTCTTGTATTGTTGAGAATGAATAGAGAGTCATGAGAATTCGAAACCCAAAATTTCGAAGTGTATAATATCTTGAATTGGATCATGAATAAACCCCAGTAATTAAGTCCATGAAGGGTATCAATCCCAATACACAAACACCTTCGCTATGCTTCGATATCCATCACATTTCCATTCTTTCCCTCTTTCTGTAGCCGTGCAATTTTAGCCAGGATATTCCTTTTCCACGCCTTGTATTCCGCTCTCTTCTTCTCTGTCAAGTAATCTACTTTTGCTTGTCGCATTGTTCCCAGTCCGTATCTCATTTCGTCTTCGCGAACTCGCACTCTTTGGATTTCATCTAGAGCATCCTCTCGTTCTTGATCATCTTCTGTGTCATCTGAACCGTCTGCTCTGACCATATTCTGATACCAATCCATTTCCAAACACCCTTTATTGCAAATCTCCGCCATCCAGCCATTGACATCTTTCGCATTACTCCTCTCCTCTTCATCATCCTCATCCTCCTCCGGTAAATCCCAGCCCTCCCATCCTCCACTCCCAACCTTCCTCTCAACCTCTTCATCTCCTCTCGCCAATCGTAACACCCTCAAAGTCTCTAACCTCTTTTCCTTAAACTCCTCATCACTCAACCCCTCCTCCCCCGTCCTCAACTTCCCCCAAACAATACTCCAAACCGCCATCATCATCGCCGGCCACTTCCCCATTATCTCCTCCCCCTTCCTCGTCTTCTCTTCTTCCCAGAATATCAGACTCTCCACTCCAGCCAAAACATGCGGCGTAGCTTCCTTCATCCCCAATTTCGCACATAATTCTCTACCTATCACACCCACCCACCTCGGTATCTTCGTCTCATCTCTCTTCTCATACCGTAATCCTTTTTTCGGAGTGCGAAAGCTAGCGAGACTTTTTGATTTTGATGGCGTGCTTCGTTGCGGGAGCGTAGTTTTTATAGGTGTATCATTATGACCCGGTGTGCGTTTCTTCGGAGTTTGTGCTAATGATGATTTTCTACTCGGCGTCGCATTTCCACTTTCAATTCCACTTCCCTCAACTCTCGCGCGTTTCTTCGGTGTTGTGCTAGCTAGTGTATCCTCAATATATGCGTATAATTTCTTATAAACTCTGGGAGGAAGTGGAGGTCGAGGTTCGATTTTCGGGAGATTGAGGGTTGTTTTTAAACTAGAATTTAATCAGCAAATAAATAAGCAAATTCTAATCAATGATTTAGGAAACAAACCGTTCGCAAGCAAGATTGGCACAAGCATACGTCCTCCCGATCTCCTGCTCTTGACTTAATGAACATCTCAGGCGTGATTGTGAAATGAGAGAACTGGTTAGAGCTAGGAGCTCGGGAGGGAGGGTGCCAGAATGTCGGGGGATGAGATTGGAGAGAACCTGAGAGGTAGCTTGATTCATTTTTCGAGTGTTACAATTGTTGCGAAAGATTCAATTGCTGTTGTGAAGGAGAAATTTTGGGTATAGTTAAAAACTTATGGCATTGATAAAGATGTCGATATATCTACCTAGGTAGCTTAATCGTTATGTGTGATTATACGGCAGCTCAAAAAATAAAGGTCCAGCCTCGAGTACACACCCTGTCGAATCCTTGTACTGACGTCGGGCCCGGAGCTTACCCCTGAATTCTACATCCAAGCGTCTCGTCTCGACGATGCGATTCCCATCTCAAATAATCCGATACCGACCTCATACTTTTTGCGACAAAAACACCTTTCATCATAATTACCTTTAACGACCTACGATAATGACTTTGGGACTTGGAAGGATAGGCGGGCTTTTGGCTTGTGTCGGATTGGTTGTTGCACATGGAGGTGTAGCTCATCAGAAACCTCTAGTCGTGGATCCAGACGCAGATTGGGGTACTAGACATATGGCCGGTGAGATTCTTCCAATTGCTTTACTTCTGAATTCGAAGCCGATGTTATGTATCAATTGACTAATTTGTAAATAGAGGAACATCATATAGAAAATTTTGATGCGGGAGCCTTCTTCACACTGCATGATTTCGATAACAACGGTGTATGGGATCAAGCGGAAATCCTCAAATTCTACGGCATGGAAGACCAAACCGCGAAAGATGTGCCGCAGGATAAGAAGGATAATATTTTGAAAGAGATATTAAAATTAATGGATAATAATAATAACGGACAAGTGGAAAGGGAAGAATGGGATAGATACTCGGGGACTGGGGGATTGTTACCGGATTTTGGATTGGGACCTGGTCATCATTGGGATATTGAGATGGAGTATGAGATTCATCATTGGCAGAAGTACGTATCACTTCTTTTGGAGAAGATAGAGGGAGCGAATGCTATCTTGAAGAACACCGGGCTAATTTGATGCAGATACCACGATGAGAATACAAAGGAAGAAGATCTAATACACCCGGAGGATATTGAACATTTCAAGAAACACGATGAATTGGAGGATGAAGCCGATAGAGTTGCAGCTTTGGATAAGATGTCCATTGTTGAACAAAATATTCCTGATAAGTTCAGAAAGGATAAACAATAATTGGTTATGTTTGAAAGTATAGACAAAATGTTAAGACGTTAAGATGAATAGATTTTACACCTAATAGATAAGTATCAATATATACAGAGTTACCTTCCCCAATGTCCTAGGTTTACATGCAAACACTCTTCCAAGCCATCTCAACAGTCGAAAATTCCACGCGCGTGCATTCATCACCTGCTCATGCCTTGCCAGTGGCAGATTATCTCCTCCATCATTTATGTACTCCGTTCAACTTCAAAAACTGCTGAAGCTTTCCTCCCAATATCACACTTTTAACTCAAGCCAAAATAAGGTTTATCCAACCACCCTCTTTTTCTCATACAAAGCAAAAAGAAATTCAACCATCGAAAATGGCAAAAAACCGTCTAGAGGGAAACCTCTCTGAAATGAAGTTTATTTCCAGCTGCGCTCTTCGATATGAGGGCATCACTGTCGCTGCTCAGACACTCCACCCACCCGAAGGTGGTTACAGCGCAGCGGTCGACCAACTGCGCCAAGGCGACCCGAATGAAGTGCTGATGACCGAAAGCTGCGACGTTGTTTGAATATATATATGAGGATTTAGGCGAATTTGGTGGTGGTGTTGGAGAGGCGATGGGTAAGATTGTGTTGACGAAATGACTTTTTGGGTGTGTCTTTTATTCCCCTCTTGTAATCGGTAAGGAGTGACTCTACTTTTAGATTTTTGGGATTTAGATATAGAAATCAAATGCTGATATTGGGCTTATGGTAAATTTTTCGACATCTTGATTTGGGAGATGACGAGATTTTGCGAAAGTTCGCTTGTCTACGTAAAGGGTATGGATACCTATGATGTGTGTATATGGTACATCAACTCCACCTTCCCGTGGTCTGAATATTCACTCTTTTATTTCATCGATACGGAAGGTCGAGTCACTCCAGCTCCTCTAGATTCGACCATATGCTCTAACCATTCTCTGGAAATAAGTTTGTTGCAAAAGATGGGTTCGTCGCCTTTATGCGATATTTGGGATAAGAAATCGATGTCGACTTCCATGGTGCTGCTGATGTGGTTTAAAGCCATTTGGAGGAGTTGAATATGTTATCTATTCAATTATGGAAGCATTACGGTGAAGCCACTGATACATCAACATCCTTCTCGGTATATATCTATAATGATTTTCAGTCAGATTTTGGCCATAAAAAGCAGAAAACTCGCAAATGATATAGATAGGTTCATTAAGAGGACTTCTAGGGTTTAGGATAACCACGGAGTCTGAATTTGTTTTACGTTTGTGATGGTTGGGATGGAATGGGATTACGATGGGGGTTATCTAGAGCTTGACTATAGGTTTAATGGAAGGAAGGAAATGGATAATTTGAGGTATTTAGGAGTTTGTTCAAGTATTCATGAGATGCGTCGACGAAATTCCTTTTATATTACGGAAATCAGAATTGCGTATTGCACGTATAGCTCCCGCAGTTGAGCTCACTCAATAATCAACCACATCGTCAAGCTTTTGGATTGGAAGTTCTTTAGTTATATATTATGACGTCTATGGTCTATCTACCGATGTAAACGTCAAAAACACAATGCCAAACATCGGGAGCAAAAGTCTTAACAAATTCGACATGCTCAACCTCCACACTCCTTCCATCAGCTCGTTCCTTGAGCCAGGTTCGAAACATCGTCTCAATCTCCCCCTTCCTTCTTTCAACATCTGCAATCCCGACATTTTCATGTAAATGTAACCATCCATTCTCTCCCAGAATATTCACAGTCGATTTCCATGTAGGTTCGCTTGTAGGCAAGAAGCCACAATTTACATGTTTCACTAACCCGAGGCCTTTTATGATTTCCAACTTCCTCTCAGCCTCCACATTGCTTTCCAAAAATACCAAAATCTTCTCATCTCCAACTTCTCCAACCACTTCCCCTTTCTTCACAATCCTTATCCCCCATCCATTAGCTATCGCTCCCCTCCTCAATCCCTCAACACTCCACCCATTCAATTCCCACCCCACTACTCTTCCAACTCCCATCTTCACATAGCTAAAAACAAAATATCCAATTCCCGCATACAAATCCACCGCCGTCCAATTTCTCCTCTCTTCCTTCCCTATCTCGCTCTTCCCATTCCCACTCTCCGTCGAAGCAGCATCATGAAACCCCAACAACCGAGCCTTCTCCTTCACATTCCCCCTACTGAACATAGTCCACCTAGGCGCCCAGACCTGTTCAATCCCATTCTGTTTGGTACTCACCCAAAACGCCTTTTCGAAATCTTCTTCCGTAGGTTCATCACCTTTGAAATCAGGCCCAAAATCTCCATGCAACATAAGTAATCCACTAGGACTTCTCAAGATGTTTTCTTCTTCGGATTCTCCCTCCTTTTCTTTCTCACGAAGAGGTATCCCAGCATTAATAGCAAGATGCGTGAGTTTCTTGCCTTCTTTCTTCGACACACTTTGCAGGATTTGTGTAAAGAATGCTTCTTTTTGAGAAGCGGAAATAAGAGAGAGGAGAGATATCCAATGTGGTGAGGAAAATGATCCAGAGGGGAGAAGAAGCATGGGTGAGTATATCACCCAGCGCTTGGGGGAGGTGGATATACATAAGTCGAGGGAAGCCGAGATTTCTGACAATAATGTGGAAGGGAGTGTTTGGAAAAATGATCGGATGGTGGATTCGATAGGATTTTGAGGTTTAGGTTTGGGGGGGCGTTTGCTTTTGGGCGGGGGTATAATATGTGATTCCATGACAGATAGTCTGAGAAGTACGAGACTTTGTGAAGTTATGTTTATATACGAAATTTGTGATCGAAGAAAGAGATAATCTATTTACCTCACGTTTTGCTTCAGTTCAATTTTAGTGATCTTTAAGGTGCGAGTTTATTGGCACTCGATCACTATCACGTGATATAGGCAGCCGTCCACATCGCTAAATTTACTAAAGCCGCATCTTGCGAGGTCTAGCACCACATCTTATTATGTAAGCCGTGGTTTTTGGACTTCATGTCTATCAAACTCTACAATTCCACGAAGCATATTGTAATAAGGCTGCAATCTAGCAGCTTTACAGAAAGGCTAAAATCTTATATAATGCTTTCGGAGAGTATTCAGAATACATCAAAGAAGCGCAGCATGATGTTATTGTATGATCGAAGTTGTACAAGCTGTATAAGTTCAGTCAAAAGTCCGTAGATACTGCAAATTCCAAAAAGCTACCCTGTAGGTCTCGGGAGCTAGACCAGGTCCCAATGTCTACTATTTCTTTCTGGCTTGATATATATCCCTTGTTGAACATTCAGTGGGCTCCTATCTCTCTTCTTTCCACTAGCTATAATTTATACACAGCCTCCGATCAGCTTTTTAGGAAAATAATATGAGTAATAAATATTCTCCTTTCAGAATATTTCTCTTTCCATCTTGAGCGCTAATTTACTTTGGTTGATATACTGTGGATTTCAGATTTCAGATTTTCACCACTAATCACTGACAATAATCTATGTACTAGAGTTTCTCAGATACATGCTAGAGATCTAAAGGTCAAAAAGCTTTACCGCACATCTCACATCCTTCAGCTTTCGAGATATTATTCAGTCAGCACTCAAGACTAGAATTGGGAGGCTATAAGCTCCAGTGTACCAGTGTACCATCTCAGGCCTGAGAATTCTAGCGAAAATTCGACCTTATGTTCTTGAAATGGCCGTTTCCTGTCCCGGAGCCCAACTTATATCCGTTTCTCAGGGGGGAATTCCATCTTGGATCATCATTTGTGCAACAAACACTCCCGTCAAATGCTGAAATTCAAAAGAACGAGATACTACCATTGTGTATCAAGTTTCGTCTTCTCAGTCAGTTAGCTAACATATACTAATACTAAGCTCCTAGCTAATCAGCTTTATTCAAGACAAGAAGAGAACGAGGGAAACTCCAATCAGACGCAGAGACAAACTGCAGCAGCCGCTCGAGAGGGATGATTCGGAATTTCCACAACTTCGCTCCAGCTTCTCTTACAAACTGCCCTCGCATGTACATCACTAAGCTCTCTCTCATTCCCCCAAAATATCTCAGACGACTGTATAGAGAAGCTCGCTCTCGAAGGTCACTATCACTTCATAAGCTGTTTTTCTTGAGGAAGACATGATCACTGACTATAGTCTACATTCAACATCGTAAGATATAACAAACAGATCCAAGTTTCTATAAAAATCTTCATATTAAATAAAAGATACCCTCACCTCAAGCCAGGTTTGAATACCCATCCGCTGCGTTGCAAATACATGCACACACACTAGAAAATCAACGAAAAGTCCAATCTCTTAAATGTTCTAGATCGTCTATATCAAGAAGTTAGCAAAAACATCAAGACATATATAATTATCCCAAATCTCGGGATCTCTAACGTGAAATCGTGAAGCCTCAAGTAACCTAATATTGAAAACTCACCAGACATCTAATCTAGACTTGATTTAATCGCAGAATCATATCTACACACTATATGGATACTGGAAATAGACCTCTATCCAATCTCACCCCAACCCGTTTTATCCCTCTCATTCGTCCATTCACTCATCCACACATTCATTCATCCATCCATTCATCCATCCCAAACAAATTAAACATAAACCCAATCAACACTAAACTAAACCCAAATCAAAAGCCAAATCAATCAATTAACCCACAACTCGAAAATTCTACATACATATAACCCCCTTCCTCCCTCCTCTCCCTCCTCTCCCTCCTCCCTCCTCACTCCTCAAAACCCCAACAACCTTCTGCTACCTACTAGGTACATACCTCCTATCCATCATTCACCCCCATCCTCATTCTACCATTTCCACTATAAACACACACCTCCACACAAGTTATTCCAGCCCACTCCACATAGACCCAATCAGCGATCCCAAGCCGTCATAGAACGTACCACATCCATCCCCATTGCACCGCATGCCGTACGCGAACTGCCTATGTATATACAGGCAGCAGAAATATTTACTTCCTCTAACTTCCTTCACCTTCCATCAATCGGAATCAACCTTCAAGTGCTACACATACCATCCCATCACATAAGACAATTCGAAAATCATCACAGAATTATCGAACAGATTTTGATATTTGAAAGATTTTCATTCAATTCTTTCTCTTCCACTTCCTATCCACTCTCTCCTGTCCTCTCCTAAATGCCATTGCTTAATCTGTGTTACATACAACTAACTGTTCACATCGGGTATTATTCTCAAGTCGCTCGCTCCATCTAACAAAAAAAAAAGAGTAGTATCACAATACATATCATTCCCATTCCCATTCCCATTCGCATGGTCATCCATCCACTCAACCATCTATCCACCACTACCAATTTCCCTTCTTACCCAACCCAAGAGTTGATACCTCTTTATCAACTCTGACCTTCCTTCATCCACAAATCCAGTGAAGAAACCTCTTTTGAGAGAATCTTGTAAGAAAACTAGAAAAAAAAACTAAAAAGTGATATAAAAGTGTGGAGAGTGCTTGCTTAGCTAGCTAAACCCAGCAAAAGATCGACAGATATTGCCTCACCATCCAACGCCTCCTCCGAAAACACGCTGAGAGAAATGAAAAGGTGAGGTTGAAAAATTAGAGGTAGAGGCTTGTTCTAGAAAGTTTAATGCTTTCAAAAAGATTCGTCCATTCCGAGTTTCTTCAAGAGCATTAAAGGCTGTAGTGGCTAATGACCACCAAGAGCGCTTATCCTAGCTCCTGCAGGTCGGCCGAGTAATCCTCCTGGCTTTCCACTCATGCTGTGTCGTAGGCTTCCAGTGTCGCTTCTGGCACCAAGCTCCTCATCGCTGTCTTCGATGATTCTGGTTGGTAAGTCGTCTCGGACATGGTATTGCTGGCTATGTCTTTCGGGTGTAGTGACAGAGGAGCTAGCGATAGACATGGCGGTGCTGGATCTGTGGCTGAGATCGGGAGTTGGAGGAATGCTGGAACCGCGACCGCTTGGATGAAGCATGCTGTCTTCGCCTGATTGTTCACCATCACTGGTCATTGTTGAGATATTGCTTTCACGATGTCTTCGTTGCTCCCTCATGGCAAGTTCCTCAGCTTCGGCATCCGCATCATGAGCCATCATGAGACCCTCAACAGCGGCTGCACATTGATCACTAATATTTCGGATGATGTGAGCGATGGCATCAGTCTTATCTCGAAGGTGACGATCAGCAACATCGGCAATGCTGATTGCACTGTAGCGTTTACTATTTCGTACGCTACCAACCAGTCTGGCCTCCATCTCAGGAGTCATATCATCGCCAGATCGGCTGATTCGGTGGGAACGTGAGGGTGTACGAGACGAAGCACGGGATGATCCACGCTCGGAAGGTCCTCTGGATGCGGGTCTCTTTCCTTCAGCCTTGCCCTCCTCGGCGATCTCGCTCATCATTTCTCCCTCTTCTTGATCGAATTCGGCATCGAGATACTCAGTGATATCTGGACTCTTCTGGATAGTGCGAACCAAGTGCTCCAAGTGGTGAGATTGACCACCAATAAGACTGCGGAGATGCAACACGACTCGCTGTGCCTCATCTCGTTGTCGTAGGAGTGTGGAGTTGGTGCGTTGAAGGTCTGAAAGTTCTTTCTTGTTGCGCTTACGTTCACGCTCGAGTTCTTCAGCAATCTCTTGTTGGAGGACAAGTGCTTCGAGAGCATCATCACGTTGCTTCTCTGTACCAGTAAGGCGGGTGTTGAGACGAGCTGCATCGTCTTTCTGTTGGTCGATAAGGCCGGTAAGACGTCTGTTCTCCCGTTTGTGGGTTTCGATCTTGACCTTGAGATCTTGAGTCTCTTTAGTGAGTTGCTCAGCAAAGGCTTGGAACTTGAGGAATTGCTGTTTCCAGCTTTCGAGTTCTTCAACCAAGAAGTTATTTCTCTTCGTGACTTTGCCGAGCTCTGTATCCATGCGACCCTTGAGGTTGATGAAATCTTGCCATGCCTCAAGCGCATCCCTGGAGTATTGGTTTCTTTCGCGTACAATCTCATTGAGATGTCTCATAGAAACCTTAGTCATTAAAGGTTTCTTTTGGGCTCCTCCAAATACAGCCTTGATCCCGGTATTTCGTCCCTACAAAGAGTTAGTGCATTCTAGAAAAAGCAAGTCCAAATTTTACTGACCATCTTTTCGCAAACATGGTCCATCACAGCCATAGTAGCATCTTGATTCCACCATTCTGGGTCTTGAATAGACTCAACTTCACCGCGCATAACAATGATTTGACCGGCTGGAATTAATTTACCACCGCCATAAGCTGAGCGTAAATGCTGTGGTACACCAGAAGGTGTGACATCACCGTTGAGAGCTTGAGTGATGCGATTGACCATCTTTGTGCGTTGACCAGCAGTTAAGGCGGTAGGTGGGCTGGAGGTTAGAACGAAGTTGCGATCCAAATCCACAACCAAAGCATCTGTGGGTGCGGTGAATAAGGATCGACATTCTGCTGTGATTCCAAGAATGTATGGCCCAGGCTCCTGAACAAGTTCTTGCGCGTGTCTTGCATGAACAACTGGAACATAAAGGCCACTCCATTCGTAAACTCGGACAAAGTATCGAATAGTCTCCGAAGCCACTGTGAGCATGGCAGGGTAATGGGAGACGAAGATAATACGACGAGTGGGTGATAAAGCTGCTTCAATTACTCCTACAATATTAGGGATAGATAAGCAAGAGAACAGTGGCCACATGGCGAAGTTCTGGAAGCCCGTTGGAGAAGATGGGAATTGGTAACAAAGCGCGTAGTCCTTCATGTCAATTCGTACGAGGTCATTGAGCCTAGGAGCTGGAAAGCTCAATATTCTCGAGACCTCTTCCGCGTGGAAAAGATTGGTAGCTTTGTTCCAATGAATCCACATTCCTCGGAGGTAGTCACCTAGCAGATTATACAATGGGTATCTGGAAAGGAAAGACAAGCAGTATGGAATCCAGTAAGTTTCGTCTGGCGAGTCGTAGAAGTCCGATTCTGTCCTCCTTCTCAAATCGCGAATTGTCTCTGCACGCTTCTCATCTGCTCGGGACCAAACTCGTAATGCGATACCATACAAGGTATGTGAAGAATCTTGCTGAAGAACGAAGGAATGGTGAACGCAATGAGGTTGGCTGCGTCCTGTACAAATTTCGACATCGTGAGGGAAGCAAGCCTACTGTCAATTAGTAAAATCTTACCAAGGACTCATTTTGATCCTTACCCTCATTGCAGAGTGAAGAGCTCTGGCGATTTCATTATCTTGCTCCAATCGAGGACTGCTACCGAGAATCTCAGGAAGCCAAAACTGACCCACGGCACCTTTCATATGTTGAATCTTTCCTTGCGCTGGAGCTGGAGCCTTCACCCATTGTGCTGGTTCTCGACCAACACCGCATACCATGTAGGCATGAGTGAGAGTTTTTGGCGTGCGAGCTTGAGGCTTTGCATTGAGTGAAGAGGGGATGGGTTGTGTAATTCTCGAGTGGAGAGAGGAAGTTCGGCTAGGAATTATGAGGTTGTGATCCTGGTTATTTTCCCGAGTACTAGGGCGCTCATCGCCACGATCTCTGGTTCTGGGTCGAAGGAAATTGGAAGAACTTGTAAGAGATGGAGCCATGGTTGGAGACGTCAAGAGAAGTTAAGACTTCTCTGATTGTATAATCCAAGTATGATGCTCCTCTGAAAGAATAGAAGACAATTTGAAAGAATACTGAAGATATGTCGCGAACCCGATAGATGCCGACAAGAATAATATGGTCGTAGAAGCGTTGAAGAATCAAAGGAGTGTATTTTGAGTATATTGAGTGAATTGATTATATCATTCGATCATGGAAATTCGCTTTTCTTTGGAAACAAAGTCTCGAGCTCTTGATGTTTTGCAGTGGCCCCCTTTTTGGCACGATGTGTGTTTCTTGCCCCCTTCGTAGTCCAGGTTGGTAGAATTGACGATGGAACCTTTAATATCTTGATCCTACCTTTCTGCTGCTTTCTGCAAATTGCAGATTGTGGGTGCAGTCACGAAACTTAAAGATTGAAAGAATGAAAGATAGGAAAACGAGTGAATGTAGGGAAAGGAAAGGAAGAAATCCAGATGATGAATAGATATGGTAGACCAGCAAGCAAGCAACCAAGCAAGCAGACAAATGGCAGGTAAGGGAAAGCAGGCAAAGTAGGTAGGCAAAGGACTCAAAAAGAGGAGCATGCACAGAAGGTTAAAATTGACCAGGGGAGGGAGAGAGGGAAGCATTAAAAGCGAAGCTCAAGATATTATTTATTATTTATTATTTTAGTATCTACTATGATTTATCATTCATTAATTATGTATCCCAAGTTCCAAAAGGGACTTAGCTTGGTTTTAGCTTTAGGGTGTGAAGTGAGGGTCTAATATAATTGGGTTAGGATTTAGGAAAGATTCGAAGAGTGGGTCGATTTTCAGGAGATTGTATGAAAAAAGGAAAGCTAATGAATGTATGGTCAACCGTCAAAATGAATGAGTGATTGATTGAAAGGGTCGGATACCTTTGGATGCCGATGATAAGTCATCTATCGAGATATCTACCTAGTAGGTAATAGGTATTTACATATATAATCATATCTACCTATATATACCTATTTAGTATCTTTTTGCAAGTCTTTCACTTTCGTGACAGTCATGAGTAGTGAGTAGAGTGATGGAGATGGAAAGGTCAGGAAATTCCAAGAAAAGAGAAGAAAAGAAAGGAAAAGAACGACGGCCAAAAGAAATTCCCGGAAAAGTAAATCCCTTCCTCCCAAAATAAAATCACACCAAAACATTTCCAACAAGCTATTCCACATTGGGGCATTATCCAATTGGAAGATTTAATTGGAGAATGGCGAATTGACCCAAATGCAGTGACACTGTGACGGGTAGCAAATCGAGGGGTGCTTTGATGTTTCTTCTCCATTCCCTGAACCATTTATCCATACCATACATTAGTGTGATGTGTACTTACATTAGTCTCATGCGCGGTATTGCAGCTGCTTGTATCTTTGCTCCATCAACTGGAGATCAAACAAGAGAAGGAGGAAAACGAAAATGAGTCGTCGAATACCTAGTAGGTACCGGTAGCTCATATCTACTATCTGATTCTCATACCCAATCCCCATATCTCCTCCCACTTTCGATCTCCTCCATGATCCATCCAATTAATGCATCATATCATAATCATCAAAAGGAACGAAATCTCGAACGGTTCGGTTTCATTCATCCTAAAACCCTGCCCTCGCCCTCGCCCTCGCTCACGGGATCTTTCCTTTCCAAGCTTCTTCCCCCTTACTCTAGTTCATAAAAGGGTCTACACAACTTTACCAAATATCGTAACGATGATCAGCTATTATACGAAGTCAAGACTTACCAACGGATACAGATCCAACACAGACAAACATTATTGGGAAAAGGAAAGATTCAGCTCATGGCCGTTTCTAGCTTTGCTCCAGTAGGTATTTATCCATCAAATCTCCCCTCAATTTCTAATATATGACACAAAAATCTTAACTCATGCGCAAACACGCCCGGACGCGTACTACTGCTGCTACTACTACCACCGCCACCACTACTGCTACTAACGTACCGTCCGTCGACAAAACATCAACCTATATCGTGGTCAACATGTGGTTTTCCGCCTTCAAATTTGATTACTCCGGACTTCGTATGGATGTGCGAATGTAACCAATGAACCAAGAGGAACTCTAACTCTTTTCCAACTGGTCAAGGGTCGAATCCAGGCACGGATAGCAAACTTAGGTACGCCCGTCCCATCCATCATACAGGGCCACACAAGCCCATTCACAGTGCACACTGCACACAAGCACATGAGTCGTACTTAAAGCACAATTCATATGAATCGAAGCCCCGTAGTGTCTCCGCACATGTGGCCTTTGTTATTATTGTCATCGGCAGTCAATCAAATTTCCCCGACACGAGTGCACTTCTGGAATTCTCCTTTGGGTCATTTAAGATTTTTGGTATTCAAACTAACCATCCGAAAAATGAAAACTGCTGCCAAACTTGATCTGTGCTTATTATTGGGATCCATTGGATATCTACCTAGTATCTACTCTGTACTTGGCCCTTGCATGTGTTTGTTTTTGATCGCAAATTACCATACAAATCGAGGCTGGAACACCGGAACAAGACTCTCTCCCCTATACATTTCAAGAGGGGAAGACAATTGGCATTGGGCAATGGGCAATGGGCAATGAGCACAGAGCAATGAGCAACTCAAGAGCCCACTGTTGGTTATTCGGAGCAAAATAGCAAGTCATCCCAAAGCAGCAACCGTTGAACCATGGATCATTGATACGGCTCCGGTCGGCACCAAATTCGAGACTTGACCCTGACCTCGATTCGTCACCATCCCGAAGTTCTTTATATTAATATTTGAACAAGTCAATAACTTTAATTCATCACAAAATTAAAATTCTTGTTGTATGAGTTTTTCGTCTCCAGATTTTGCAACTAAGCATGAAATTCTCCCTCGTCCGTCAATCTCAGTGACAGCAAAACCGGCCGGTCAGGACTCAGCACTATCAAAAACATTCGTATCACAGTATCACGGTATCACGACACAGATATCACGCACGCATTGACCTAACCAACCCAAATAGTTCTTTTTTCCGCGTCCATGCAAAACCCACAGATGGCATAGAGATTGCCACCACCGATTTACCTATGTACATATTTATCGAACCTTATCGCCTTAACATATTATCGCGGCAGTTTCAAAGAGAGAGTGCCAGCTCCGCATTTCAACGAGACGCGAAAATGCATCAAGGATGAAATCATGTAGTCATGGTTCAGTTTTTCATGCGCTACAACCATGTGATTGAGGAACCGGATTTCACGGTACAGAGTGAAAGTCACCCAAGTACACTTTTTTGATCGAGTTTTCTGCCCCGATATTGCCCCAAGATCGCTTAGATACCTTGATGAGAAGAATATTGAGTCTAGCATCAAGGGATCTCCCCAAGTTCCCGCATCTACACATGCGGGCAACAAGTCTAGCCGACGACAACGAATAATGGCACATTTTATGATGGTAGAACCATGTGCGCCGAGTCTGCGCGACGTCTTCATTTGAGAACTAATAGCTGGGTAGTGGGTACTCCCTTGGTTATGTGTGGAGAGTATCAAGTAAAAAGCTCCTTCGCGATCTTTTCATTCCCAAGTAAGGATATGCTTGCTCATGGCCAGTGGCACCTCCAATTACTACAACAACAAACTTTTGATGAGCAATCTCATTGGACAAGCTAAATCACAGATCTGAACATCCAAGAGTCATGGGTATCGAATAAACAAGCTTCAGCCTGCATATGGGTCATATTTTATACATCAGATGAAATGGATGGTAACAGTATAACTTCTGACAGCTTGTGGCGGCATGCAATTCTCAACAATACATTATCGTATGATATTTATTTCTGCTTCATTTATATCAAGTCGTATTCGTATCAATCGTCCCAACTTCTAGGCGACTGGATCTCCCCCTCCCCGTCGTCCACAATATCGATTTATGCTCCGAAGTAGATTCGTCTACCCCACGGCGGTGCCATTATTCCTATACTCTAGATAGGGTTTCCTTGTTGAGCCGCAGTCTAGCAATGTTAAGTAAGAGAAGGAAATCATTAGCATACTAATGCAACAATCCCTGAATCAGGACGTTTAAGATCCGCACGACATAAGGATTAGAGCACGATTAGACTACGCAGCCTTGTCTTTAATATGTGTAGTAAAACTTTATCTCGATCGGTTTATGACGGATGATAAGTTCCTTTCTTTCATAGGTATGTAAAGACGATTGAGTTTCGTTTTTATATTGGGGCGAGATTGAGGTCTTGACATCTCCAGCCGAGGCACTCGTCAGCTCAGATATTCGTTTGCTTGCATCTCGAATTTCAACTGATATGTCGTTGATGTCTTTACTATTATGTATACGCCAGCCAGTATTACACTCAAGTTACACATTCGAATATGGGGATTTCAGGACCTAGATTTATATGGATACAATTAATCAAAAGAATGAACCATTGGGATCATCCTTAAGCTATGTTTCAAAGGTCATTGTTAACTTCAAGAAGCCACTCCAGCAAATCGATGGGTAATATGTTATTTGTTAATCTGGAGTATTGATGAGTATTAGGAAGGAATATGAGGGAATACAATTGAATACACTCCTGACAATGGAAGATACATGTAAAAATTTAGCATTCTATTGCCTATAAATTATTGGGACAACACAGTGATACTACCTAAATCTTCTCGTTCGCAATATACGGGATATGCATATTGAGCTATTGTAAATATTATTTATTGTTATAGAATTATTATAATCGTCTTTGAAAACGATCTGAATAAACACGATCTCTAAAATCAACGGGACTAAAATACAATATGAATACCTTTATTGAAAGGCACATAAACCACTAATAACATGTTGCTCTCCAGTCTGGATTGCATGTCCGTCAGCAAAAATAGTCACAGATTCATGGTGACAATTTCGCGATGTGCAACATTCATTCCTCTTCATCTACTTTTCGTTGATTGGACCAACACGTCTCATCTCACGTGATGCTTCCAGTCTTATTATTAATCGCGCTCTCAACGTCTTAGAATATATTGATTGATGAAGCCCGACTTCCAGATCAATAGGACCGCTGGCGCAACGGTAGCGCGTTCGACTCCAGATCGAAAGGTTATCCGTTCAAATCGGGTGTGGTTCAATACCTCCTATGTTGGTCGCATCTTTGGAATTTTTTGTCTCTGTGATTGATGCGGCGAGAATTTTACTCGAAGGGTGATTGACTCGAGGGTTGACGGATGTTTGCGATGTTTGCTTTTTTGGGGGGTGGAATTGTTTTGGTGGATTGTCGGATAGCGTCGGTTAGCTTTGATTCAATTTAAGTTCTGACGCCGAACGACAATTATTTCACATTTGGGTATCTAACCACAACAAATGGATTGAAATACCATGAATATCGACCATCTCTTTTCCTTGCAGAACAGCATCACAATTGTCCAATCTTCACTTGGATATTGTCATCGGTAAATCCGGATTTTTCCCGGATGGCATTGCAATATGAAATACCCAGGAATTATACGTATACTGTCTTAAGTAAGCGCAGCCAATCTTGTACGACGTGACTGTCACTTATACCTCAAGTGCAAGTATGAACTCATATTACATTTTGCTTTTGATATATAAACCTAGAGAGGCTTCGTCAGCTCTCTAGATCATCCCATATATTTCTCCCCATCCTTTCCTTCTCCAGGAAATCCTGCATCTGCCGGCAGTTTTTCCTCTGCGCGGCTAATCACAAGCAATTCGAAAGTCGTTTCATATGTGTCTGTATATGTGCGTAATTAAGGTTAGGGTAAGTTCCATCCTTCGGTATTGCAGTTGCCAAGTGCTATCCATCGCACCAATACCTTCTAAGGGCAATCACCAAGCAAATACCCCTCTTACCTTCCCGTTGAGAAATATTTCTCCGACGGTGGAATGTCATTATCGAAAAGGATGTTCCAATCAAATTTCTTGCATTACTGTTCTAGTATGACGAATTGCGTATGTCTTTGATCCTCTCCTATATCGCCAAGATGGCGCTCCTGTAGGACGGGCATGGAGAATCTCAATTCTACATGGATTCGACAGGTATCCCAGACGCTTTGATGGAGAATCACGCCTGCGGTTGTGGAAATATATCCTCAAAACTAATCCAAATCATTTGGACGCGTGTACCTTTGCCTTGGGATGATCCTCAATATCCTCAAAAATCAATCACCTACTCGATTCTGTCGACGCCGTTCGCGGAAAAAGTATGTCCTGTCTGGATGAATTGAAACTGCCTGGCTGGGGAATATCGTGGAAGCCTTGGCGCTGTCGACATCAAGATGTCATTTCGTTTTGCACGCTGGCATCTGAAAGACGTGATTTGGAATGTTTTTTGCTATGGAGCTTGTAACACGGGTCAAAATTATGTATATATATGTGAAGAACATCGTCCTGTAGAAATAGAAGAATCCACAAGCTCATCAACTTCTTTTCTCCCGAGTATTCTATTCACCATGCATTTTACACGTCTCGCCATCCCCACGGTGGCCTCCTTGGTTGCTGTGCAAGCACATCCGGGACATGACCTTAAGGAAGAAATCGCTCATATTGCAAGAGCTCATGAATTCCACAAGAGAGATATCAGTAGCTGCTACTCCAAGCTCAAGGCTCGAGGTCATCATCAACGCACCACCGATAGAAGACACGAGATCCTCCAGAACGAGCGAGCCAAGCGTGGTCTCCCCATTGGTAATCCCTCACCCACTCACTCACCATCTCCCAATCCCCACTAACAAACCCAGATGCCTCCATCATCAAACTCCGCGATCTCCCTGAACTCTCCGCCCGCGACTCCGACACCGTTCTAAACACCAGCCATCTCTCCACCACCCCCTACTCCCCCACCGACAGCTACAGCGACATCTTCACCGGCAACAATTCCTGCATTCTCGTTCCGGAAGTAACCGAAGGCCCCTACTACGTCACCGGCGAATACGTGCGCTCCGACGTGCGCGAAACCGCCACCCAATCGGGCATCGACCTCATTCTCGATATCCAAGTCATTGATACCTCCACCTGCGAGCCCGTCCCCGATGTGTATATCGATTTCTGGTGTGCCAACAGCACGGGAACGTATAGTGGGGTGACGGATGCGTCGGCGCCTGAGAATATTGATGCGACGTTTGCGAGAGGCATTCAGGCGACGGGTGAGGAGGGCGCGACTCAGTTTACAGCGTTTTATCCAGGGCATTATGATGGAAGGACCCAGCATATTCATGTCGCTACTCATGTTGGTGGAACGTGGGTTTTCTCTCTCTTTCTCTCTCTCTCTCTCTCTGCCCCTCAATTTCAGAAAGGAATCCCGGTACAAGGGAAGATTGAATGATGCTGATACAACACACACAGAGTCTTCCCCAATGGCACATATCAAGGCTCAACCGTCTCGCACATCGGCCAGCTATTCTTCGATACCTCGCTCTCCAATCAGATCGAGGCGTTGACTCCTTACTCAACAAACCCAGACCCGGGATCGACTACCAATGCTATCGATGATATTTTCAGTAAGTAATCTATTTCTCTCCTCACACATCATACATGACAACTCTGACTAACCCCCCCTCTCCCTCGCTAGTCCAAGAAGCCGCCCTCGGTGACCCCGTCGTCGAATATTCTCTCCTAGGTTCTACCCTCTCAGAAGGTCTCTTCGGCTGGATCGCCTTCGGTATCGATCCTACTAGCGCTGGATCCATCCAAGCTGCGGCTGCGTTGACTTCGAATGGAGGTGTGGCTGTTTCTAGCGGTGGTGGCGGTAGTGGCGGTGGCGGTAGTGGCGGTGGCGGTAGTGGCGGTGGTGGGGGGGCCCCCTCCTAATGGTATGTTTCCTGGTGGACCGAGACCGTCGACGAGTAGTGGAGCGGCGACGCTGACGAGTAGTAGTGTAGGGACTAAGGCGACGGCAGTTTGAGTGGTTGTGAAGGAGGATGAGGGATGAGGGAGAGGAGTGAAACAGATGGGTGGGCAGGGGTTTGAGATGGGATTGTGAAGATGAAGGTGGAGATTTGAGTTAGTGAAGCGAGAGGGGGAATGTTGATTGAAGTGGGAATGGGAAAGGAAGATTTTTTCGCTTAAGGAGAGGAAGTGTTTTTACATTCATTTCCACACAGGTTGTCAGATGTTTCTGGAATATGCTATTTGGATTATTCTCGATCATCTCGCTTCCGATTTTAAACACACGTTTTTGTGATATTTTGAAAAGGGGAAGGGTGCGTTAGTTGAGGTTTTGAAGTCATTCATTTATTTGGGGCTATGTAGGTAGCTTTGCTCAGGTAGTTTTTTGGAATGATAGTCGATGTCCGTACTACGTGTATGTTTCTGCTGTGTGGATAATTTTCAATGTGTTGATATTGTAGCTTTGAATGTTAGTGATATGGATAGATACCTTTAGAGGTTTGCATTAATAAGTTTATATTAGATTATTCGAAAAGGGGTTGAACTCTTAGATTTATTTTAACAACTAGTTTCTTCAAAATCAATGAATTTGTATTCTTCTAATTGTATGAAAATAAAAATATTTCAAATTTTCTTTAATTTTTTTAATACAAAACTAGCCGTTGGGGAAAAGAGGGTTTCTGTTGGTTCGAGAAGGATACGGAAGACATAGCACCCACGTATTTGCAGGTCCTGTATATCTAATTGTATTCTATCTAAAGAGCTAGCTATATGAGAAGATAGTAGGCCTTATATAGGCACTATTAAAAGAGCTAGTTTTTTTTGCTTAATCCCTTTGATACAGTAGCCATTGTATTGAAGTCATTCCTTTGAAGTGAATACCCTTGTTCACACAGTTTCAAACTATAGATTTAACGTGGTTTAACACCGAGTGTACTATATCACCAAATGTACTACGAATTTTATATACAAAATATGTCTGTACGTAGCTATGCATTTCCTTTATTTATTAATATAACTTGATTTTTTTAAAGAAATTATTATATTTGTTTATATAAATAATATGAAAATCGAATTATTTTTTGAAAATTCGAATTAAAATAAGAGTTATTATTAAAATAGTTTTTTTGTAACGGAAATCGTGACAATTTTGATTTTTCTAGAAATATAATAGAAATATTTATATAAAAATTAGATTACTGAATATTTTATCTTTTCTTATTATTCAATATATATATTTTCAATCAAAATAATGATTCGTTATTAAAATGCAAATATTGAAAAAAGATTAATTTAGGTGTATTTTGAAGTGGTGTATTCGGTGATATGGTGCACTCGGTGTTAAACCACGTTATAGAATTTCTTTTTTTCCTATTGATGATTACAACAATTTTGAAATCCTTAGAATTTTTCAAATTATTTCTTCATAATAACTAGTATTGATATAACATAGTATAAAAAACATAAGAATCAACTCTTAAGTTCTTACTTAATCTTTAATATACTTGAATTCTTAATATTCTTATTGTTCTCGGAGCCTCGGTATTCTCATCACCTGACGTTTGAGTTAAAAACGTTACAATGTCAACGACGCTCCTCAGTTTAAATGTGCCTTGTCGAAATGTCTGGTTCCGCTACCTCACCGCGAAAAGGAGTTCGGACATCGATAGGAAAAGCTTGCGATGAATGTAGGCGATAAAAGACTAAGTACAATGGTAGCTTGCCCTGTGTTATTTGCAGGAAGTATGGTGGAACATGTCACTTCCGATCTTACGTTCGGCGACGAAAAAAAGGCAAAGCATCCTTTTCCCGCGAACATCATGACCCACAGGCGAAGGAGGATGAAGGAGTCGAAAGAATCTCGGAGAGGCCTCAACAACCTCTTTTACCTAGCATGTTACCCGGCGACGAGCAGTATGGCGATCATATAACAGCCACCGACAACAGTTCTCTATCGTCATCACCTCAACTATATTACGGCCCTCCGTCCAATTTTGCATTTCTACAACAAATCTATCAGCAGCTCAAGCATTGTAAAAGCTCCTTTCAGTAGTACCAACCCTAGAGCGGATGACGGCGATACGGCTCTAGACTGGTTCGGATATCGAAGACTTTTTTTTGCGAATACGTCTTCTGATCTCACATCAAGGAGTTCAATGCAGATGCTGATTGTGCCGGAACATCTTGCGAACAGCTTTGTCGATCTTTCTATATCAACTCTTGGACCATTCTTCCCATTTATCTCACGGACGCGAATCGAGGGAATGCTTCAAATATTCTACTCTTTCCCAAATACCTCGAGCGGTAGCGCTCTAGAGCGCGGTATGCTTATGGCTATTTTAGCTTTAGGAGCGACCTTGACAGAGCACATGCAATTAGGGGAAGATCTCTTTTTAAGAGCAAAATCTGAAATGCATACCATTGAAGATCTCGTTAATGTTCTAGCTGTTCAGCTGCCCTTGTTTTTGATAAGTTTAACTTTGTCAGATATCTTGATTTGAGCTATAGACTAACCTATGATTACGCCCACTATCAAGCAGTAGTTGGACGTATAAATTCTGCGTACTTACATCTCGGCACCGCAGTCCGGAAAGCTCATGCTGCCGGTCTGCACAGAACACCTGGGCAGCCTCGTCGCTTTCAGTCTCCAAGTTTAAAGAAGAGAGGGTCGAGACATTCTGGTCTCTGTACTCGTTCGAATGGTATACACTGGCCCGAAATGTATACGTGTCAATAATTTAACGTTATAGTAGTATGCCATCCTTTAGTCTGAGGAGACCGGCGGCCTTGTCCGAGAATACTATATCTGTAGGCTATCCTACTAAACCGAAGTTCTTACGTGCTTGGGTAGAGATTGCATCCTTAGCATCTACAGCAAGTCACTCTGTCTACAGATCAGGTGGTATTCACTTCAAGGCGAACATTGAAGCCGCTTGGGATATACATCGCAAGTTACAAGCCATAAAGCTCACTTTTGAAGACAAGTTGCAATTTGACTTATAATCCTCAGCTCATCCTATTCTTGAACAACTGTTCTTGTCCAATTTTTACAACCATACTCTTATCCTAACTTTTCGACCATTCTTGATCTTTCACATCAGACAGCAGACTGCTGAAAGAGTGCCGGCTTCAGAGAATATTACCCCTCTGTGGCTTTTTAAAGCATGCCAAGTAGCAGTTTTTGCCGCTCAAGAGCTGATAGCTTTTGCTAGCAGAGCTGCGAAGACGAATTCTTTAATAAATGTAAAATGCGTACCAAGCTCCGTGTCCTCAGTTGAGCCCCTCAAGTATGCAAATCAACTTAGCTAATCATTCTAGAATTTGAGATACAACGCTTATTACATTGAAAGCGCTTGCTTTGTAATTGTCTGGGATATCTTGAGAGATAAAGATACCACAGACAAGAACTTTTATTTTATCAAAACTGCGCTTCACCATCTTCGCCAGATGATATCTTCGGAAGCCATTTCATGCAGTGTTTTCGCTATTGAGCGGATGTTGTCTGCAATATCGCAACCAACATCCGAGGCTATAGCAAGTGCTCATCAAGCCAAATCTTCACATTCCGTCCTGGATATGGAAAGTCTTGACTCCGAATTATTACAACAGCCATCAACCGATTGGATGCTGGACATCATAGACTCGCAATTGAGCGTGGATGATGCTGCATGGGATTTCAATTCATGGCCGCTTGATCTTGGCTTGTTCGTATCTTGATTTTGGATTTTGGATTCGAAATTCCACGTGGGAGGTTGGGTAGATTCAAAAGTAGCACATATTGCACTAGTGAATTTGATGCATTTTTTACTTCGAGTCGCAATCTTTTTCTATACTAACCACTTCATTATCACATAACTCAATAGCAGCATTGGTACACTTTCGCATACTGGGACACCGATGGATAGAGAACGTATGATGAGTTGCTTTTATTCAACAACTATAAATACAGTGGCAATCAAGGCCTAGTTTATTTCTGTCCGAAAGAGATGTAGAAGGAATCGAGGAACCTGATGAGGCGCGATGGGGGGAAAAGCGGCGGTATGTTGTTTCACATTCATAAAGTTTCAACAAAGCATAAAAATCGGCAACTGTTTCATGATATATAAACGAATGTTTATAGCCAGTCTATCTAATCTCTTCTCGGAGTTAAAGAACGTGCTCTCCAAAAGTCAAAATATACAAGCACATACTGGGAAGAGTTGGGATGCTATTTTGTACACAATTTCAATAACATTATGACATACGACTTGCTTCGAAAGGGTTTGAGTATGGGAATGAACCATTCCATCTAATTCGACGACTCTTTCTGGTGACTACTCGTAGCTACTAGAAATGACGATGGATACTGACCGCCAGAATGAATGATGTGACGACCTACATTGTAGTTGGTAAGGGTGTCTCGCAACTTCTCGAATTCGGGTCGAATCCCGCAAAATCCGCTGACCTCCAATGCCATTGATTCGTCTTTGTCGAATATCATGCCCCCTGGCCAGAGCGAGATTTGCAGCTCCACAATCTCATTCTTGCTAAGCTTCTCCTCCTTGTCATGAGGATGCCAGACATAGGCATCAGTGTTGGTTCGAGAAGGATACGGAAGACGTAGCACCCACGTATTTGCAGGTCCTATATGTCTAATTGTATTTTATCTAAAAAGCTAGCTATGTGGGAAGATAATAGGTTTTATATAGACACTATTGAAAGAGCTAATCTCTTTCGCATTCGTTTAATCCCTTTGATATAGTAGCTATTGTATTGTATTGAAGTCATTCCTTTGAAGTGAATACCCTTGTTCACACAATCAGACAAGAGTTTCCGCTGATCCGAGGAAAGTCCAGGCTCGGGCAATGTAGCTCTGTGCGAGGCTCGCAATCGACCATTGGGGCCAACATATCTCCAGATGTTTTCTTTTGGGATATCTTCGGGGGTTGTGCCTTTGGGTAGGTCTTTGAATGGGATGTTGAAGTACTCCAATGCGTTACCCTTGGAGTCTAGCTTTCGTAATAGAACAAAAACGTCCATGTCATTGTGATCTGGAGTCGACATAAAAAGTCGCACCTTAGAGAAACCAGAAAGTTCTGTGTATTTGTCGAATTTGAATTCAAACCGGCTAAAGTTGCCGCCCCTTGCTTCTGCATCAAAGCTCGTGGAGCAGACGGATTCGACAGGACGCGTCGATAGATGAGTCGTGGCTGTATCGAGATAGAAATTCTGATACTGAAATTCTGGTGGTGGGTAAGTGGTGACTGGTCGATTGACTACATTAGGCCTGTTGTAACCCAACAAAGACAGGCGAATTCGGGGAGTGTTTTTCCATCCATTGTCGGCAGAAATCATGAAACGATCAAAGAATCTTTGTAAGTCGTCGTTACTTTCTGACTGATATAGATCGTGCCATTCTTGAGTAGTGTGAATTCGTAACCTATGAAGACTGATCAGCACTTACTCTCAGTAAGATAGGTGACTTGCTGCTGAATTCTTGGCGTACCATTTTTCAGACGAGGATGACGAGAGATATCCACGAAAAGAACCCTCGGTATGTAGACCAGTCGAGTAACTGGCTGTAGCATAAATTGGTACGTTGATTCTGCCAAGCTTGGGTTTCTTATCTTCCCAGTACCAGTTCCAGAGCGGATGTTCATCTACCATAGCACACACATCTTCTCTTTGGTTCTTGCCACCGAAAGTAGAAAATAATTCATTCCAGAAGCCGCGGTCAGGAATCCCTCCCCGACAAATTGATTCGCGGTAGAAATCTCCAAGCCCTTCCCACGGCGCAATAGCCTTGAGATGAGGCGGATTTTCGGCAGCTATGAACCTAGACAAAATTAATCAACAAGACGTTGATTAGAAGTAGAGGGTAGACTACCATTGGGCTGCGCCGAGCCAGGAGTTCCCCGCGAGTGCGACAGATCCGTTGCACCATGGTTGAGCAGCAATCCATTCAATCGTATCATAGCCGTCACGGCCCTCCTAATTTCCGATTATGTCAGTGCTGATACAGTTGATTTGTGGTAGATACACCTACTTGAGTTCCAAAGACCTGTATGTCTCCTTGTGAATTGAAGGCTCCACGAGCATCAACGTTTACAACAACATAGCCTCTTTTGCACCACTCTGCCGGATCAGGGCCTTCGAATTTTTCCAAGCCACTCGTAGCTGCTAATGGGACACCAACGCGCGAGAGGAACATTTTGAGTAAAAAATGTCCTAAGTAAAATATTAGCATTCCCAGAACAGCACCCTGCATATCTGATAGAAACACTTACCGCTACCGGTCTTACCATAAGGACTCCACGGAAGCAATGCGGGCCGTGGAGAGTTATCGCTTTCCAAGGCGCGGAACACATCTCCATATAGTATCACTCCATCTCTCAGCTTGATTAGTACATCTTTCTCCCAGATCAGATCGATTGGCAGAGGTCTTGTGCCCGCAGCTTGTGTCCAACCTTTTTCCAATATACGTTTTTCAGTGGTGAAAGCGTATCTCTCGACGAAGTCGCCAGCTTTGACGAATTTGACTTTGCGATTCGCCACCAAATGAGACATACTTCGAAATTGGAGTAACAAGGAAGGGCTAAGTGAAGGCTATTAAAGGAAATGGGAGAGGGATTATGTTAATTTTCAGCCCGCGCAAAGACCAAATGTTATTCCAAGATATGGCTGTTGCCATATCTTGGGTCCATACCTCTCTGGTCATGTAGTTCCAGTTGGTCATGCAAAAGCTTTAGATACATTCATTTAGTAACGAAAGCACCGTTATTTGTTCTCTTGGATCGTTGAGTAGAGTATGATCTACTCCGCACGGAAATTTCCGCAAAGAATTCCAAGTTTCTACACTTGTTGCACAGGGTTTGGTTGTTTTTTGGGCTATGAGGTCGATGACCCGGAAATTTTATACGGAATTACGGAATTATGGATTTCGCAATGAAACTTCGTGCTATGTGATTATGATTGACAATCCGAGAGTATTCGACGGAATTACGGACTTCTGGAATTATAGATTTTGCAGTGAAAATTTGTAGTATACGATTATAGTAGACGATTTAGAAACATTCGATGGAATTACGGAATTATGGAATTGTGGAGATATGGATTTCGGAGTGAAAGTTTGTATTATATGGCTATAAGAGCGAATTTGGATCGATTTATTTGAATCAGTAGACCCAAGTAAAGTAAAAAAATTGGAAAAAAATTGGAAAATTCTTGTGGAGAATGAAATATGGTATTTGTAATCTAACTAGATGGGTATGAATAGGCTCCATGAGAAGAAAAGGTAGAAAAAAGATGCGCAGTTAGTGGTATCCTGCAGGTTGCACATCTTGATCAGAAAGAAAGTTACAGAAACCCGTGCTGCCGTCGCAAATTACTCCTCATAAAATTGAAGCGTTTCCAATCGTCTTCAGTGACAGCCAACTCTCTCGATCATTTGCCGTTTACAGTCTCCATATATCGTATCCTCCTCAATCTTCCAAATACTCATCTGTTATCCTCCTACTCCTCTGCTACTGATTCCTCGCTTGCTTCTCGTCCATCCTTTAGGGTTTCTGGTATTTGGATATCACTAGCATCGCTTTTTGTTCCCATGATTGAATCTGCGTCTTCTTCCTCCTCTCCTTCTTCTCCTTCGGAAGTCAAGAATAGGGATTGCTTTGTATCCGAATCAGATGACCAGAGTAAATTTCGCTCGTATGTGGAGAAAATGGATTCGTCGCCGAGCTCGGAGACTTCAGATTCTGTATCGCTTTCAGAATCGGAGTTTTGGCTTGCAGATGATCCTCTTCTGGCTTTTCTCTGTTCGCGCTGTAATTGTTGTTCGAGTTTCTCGCGTACAATCGTGCAAGTATGCTCAGAGTTCAATGTTGTGGGATTGTTGGGCCCCAGTGTTGCTAGATGGTGTGCATAAACACTTTCAACACAGGTCAGGGATTCGGAATATTTTCCTTGGTCATAGAGACCGAGAGCTAATTCATTTATATAGGTAAAATTTCTAGGATGATTCGTTTCAAGTGTTTTTTGGCTATCGTGGACCAGGCTCCGGCAAAGAGCTTCAGCATCAGCACATTTCTCTGCACTTCGGAGAACACGAACAAGGGCAAAGACACTTGCCAATGTCTCCATATGATCTTGTCCGAGAACCCTCTTTCTTATCTCGATGACTCTTCTGAAAATCCTCTCGGCTTTAACAAGTTGTCCTCTTTCCATTAGACTCCATGCAAGGTTGTGTGTGTCGCTCAATACAAGAGGATTTTCGGGACCATATTTTTTTCTACGGGCCTTTAGCACCTCTCGGTTTATATGAAACGATTCTTCGATTTTTTTTTTGCGCGATTAATGCATTTGACAACCAAATACGAGCACTTAGAGTTTCAGTTTCCTCCGGTCCATATTCCCATAGACTCGCCACCACCCACTGACGAGCAATCTTCTCAGATTCTCTATATAAGCCGCTGTCATAGTAAAATTGCGTGAACGCTCTATAAGAATATAACATACCGCTACTGAACTCTTTCTCTTCTTTGAGTGTTACCATCAAATCTCGGTTCTCTTCATACAAGCCAAGGTGGGATAGAAGCTCCTGCCGCAGAGATAAGGGCATCGAATACGCTTCGAGAGAGCAATATTGTCCGAGAAATATTGTCACGACATAAGCGCTGAGAAGCGCGGAGTCGTAGCAAAGTTCTGAAGAAGCGCGCACACGAATCCAGTCCTGAACCAAAGGGTGTAGAGACACATGGCAATGGTTATTCTCGTCTCTATACCAGCTTTGAATCAAGGACAGTCGAGAGAGATCATTCAAAATACCCAACAATTTTTGTTGGTCCCATTTATTATCTTCATCAACAAACAAGAGTAGAGGTTCTTCGATATTTAGGATGTCGGGCCAGGAGAAGAGTTCTATTGTGCAATAAGTCTCAAATAATTGTTGGGATATATTTTGACAATTAAAAAAAGCAAATAAAGTCAGAATCTTTGACTTGTACTTCTTCTCATCTTCTCATCATCGAGCATCTCTAGTAGTTGGTATGAAAGTTCCCAGGTTGTAAAGACGTTCAATGCCGTTTCGTCCGCAGCTTCCCCAATCTTACGTCGATACTGTGACATTCGTGGCGTCTCCCGTAAAATTGCTTCTCGTTGGCGATTATATTTATCCATGAATTGGGACAATGCAATCTTTTGACTTTGGATATATGATCCAGCCTGTGTTATAGCTAGTGCATGGTACCCCAAGCGATCAACGATAGCGTATGCGTCATCGCACGATGCGGTATCGCTTACCCGGCTTTGTTTGATGAGAAGATTACAAGCATCATCTTTCGGGAGCCCATGGGGCTCAATGTCGTAATCTGTTTCGGCTAGGACTCCAGTATCTGCGTGTCTACTCGTGATCAAAATTCGTCCATGTTGCCCTGATGGCATAAAATCGGGGAGATGAAAACTTGATGGGTCATCATGATTATCGAAAACGATTAGCCATGGCTCGTCCCAGGCTCGAAGTCTGTTTAATACGGAGGTAATTACTTTGTCATCTTGCGTTGAGTCAGCTGGGCTTTTGATATGCTCCAGCACTGACTTGAAATCTTTCTTGACAGTGCTCTTGGATGTTGCATCAATCCAGAATATGGCTCGAATATTGTTCTTTCTTGCACGATGGCAGTACTCAAGTGCAATTTGAGTTTTACCTTGGCCTCCTAACCCTCGAAGGACAACAATACGAGACTCATATTCAGAGGATAATCCCTTTTCGATCTTGTTCAGGATATCTTCACGCCCAATAAAGCCACTAACACGGCGATTCGGCACGATGAAGTGACTCTTGTTATTGCTCTCTGTAGAAGCGATACCTTCCGATCGAGAATTCATCTAATTAAGTGTTAGTCAGGACTTGTGGGTAAATGTAGTTGTCTATTTTATTACCGATGTAAGAATAGATTTGACATCCGTAACATCATTTGCAACCGCGCCAACTGTCAATCGTATGTCTTTTGCATCGAGATCAACTGTTTGCAATAGAGATCTTTGAATGTCAGGAGAGTAAATTTGTCATAGTAGCGCGCTCTTACAAATCAATATTTTGGATATAGAGGCTCAACAAGGACCTCTCTCTTTCAAGATCCGCGATCATAGAAGCAATCTTGTTTTCTGCCCTCACCGCTGTAAATGCTTTTCGCAATTTCACCCTTTTTTTGTCATCCGCAGTAGCAAGATAACTTCCAAGGCAGTCCTTGATATCTTTGGCAGAACCAAGACAAGTCTTCACAACTGAAGAGATCTCGGAGGTTTGCAGGGAAGTATTATTGATAACTAATACCAGAAGAGCGATGAATTGCTCGATGTGTTGTATTTGCCCACGAATCTTCTTCGGACCATTCTGCATTTGCGTGTTGATATCGTTCAAGAACTTAATGGCATCGTAGCTTTGCTGGGCGATTTGAGATGAGGCTGCGATGGCGCCCAAAATAGATAATGGATCCATATTCAAAACACAAAATGATATGTCTTATAACATCCATACACACACATATATAGTACAAAGGAAGGAAACTTTGTGATAAAGTATCAAATTCGAAGATTCATGAAATGCTTGAATAATACTGACATAGCCAAACCGAAAGTGGGCAAAATATAGATCTTCGTAATATGATAGTTTCGCCATGAGCGAGCCTCGAGATGGAACAGCAAATAGTACAGGGAACAGAACCCAGCCTTGTCAGCTTGCCATTGCAGGACAATTCATAGGCCATGGTGAATTGTAGATTTTTCCCGATATATGCAAGCCAGCGGTCAGCGCGTCAACTGCACAATTCTTTGGACAAACTACCTAGGTAGATGGGTGATATGATCTAAGCCACCAAAGAGGTTGCAAAAGTACAGATTATTAGCGCTTATATCATTCAAATGCTTAGATGGAGAGCTAGCGATATGTTGGGTTATGAGTGTTATCTCGCGTGATATGATCAAGCAAGAGGGGCTAGGGGTTCGAGAGGGGTCAAGAAATGCGTATTGACTGCGATGTCTGGACCCCAACAAGATTCTCCATTGGAATATACCTACCAACTTTCAACTGAACGATCTATGGTTCAACACACTTATGGTAATAAAATTCAATACCTATAGTCTCGTATTTGCTTCGATTGAATGGGTTCATTCCTGCATGTTTCCCGAAGAAAGGAATCCGGTCAAAGTATCGTCGGACTAGGTTGAGCCGTGCAGCTTGCGTGTTGCCTCGCATATCACGTGATAACGAGTTCTAGCGCGTATCAGTCGCGTTGACAGTCCGTGACAAAGGATCTCAAACGAAACACAAATTCGATTAGAATTTGTTTATGCCATCAATTGTCTTCCTTTGCTTTCTCTAGTCCAACGGAATAGTTTGGTTACTTCTGGAATGGATGCACACAATCGCCAACATTTATATCCGCAAATTCCAATTCTAATCTCAATACAATACAATGCCGGACTTTATTGATTTGATAAGTTCGAGTCCAGAGCCAGAACTCCCGAAGACTCGCGTCAAAGTCGCACCTATCGTCGCTCCCAAAGCTCCGCTCAAAGATATATCACAGAATATCCCCAGACCACCGACGGTCCAGCTCTTTGATTTCAGCTTTGCCAATTTCGATAATACGACTAGCATTGAGACAGCGAAGGCCCCGCCACCAAATCCATCGACACGATCTCCCAAAACAAAAGCTTCCAAGACAATACAACTTGATGATGGCAACGAGTTCCAATTGTGGTCTGAAGATTTCGACACGACCGTTGGTTCTGTATTGAATAGTGCATCTGCAAAGTGGGATATTGGAACCTCGAAGCAGCGACAAGACGACAATGCTCCTATCGAAATAACAGATTCAGACGACCCATTTACCTCTCCGCCACCTGCGAAACGACAGAAAGAATTACCACCAAAAGATAAAGTACCGAGGGCGGCAGGCGGATACAAACGTACTGTTTCGAATATTGAGTCCATCCGAACAAGTAAAGCAGGACCACACAAATACAGTTTAAATAGATCAAACTCTTTGGGGGCAGACCCTTTATTGTTTACAAGCTCGCCGGATGCGTCCGCCGCCCGTTCGAAATATAGCAAGGGAAAGTTATCTTCCATTCGATATGACGATGATGATGACGAAGTGGAGATACCACGGAAGAAAGCCAGCAAGCCAATTTTTTTGGATGTCGAGGATGAGGATGACTTTCCATCCATTGAGAATCTGAAATCCTGGAATCCGCCACCAAGACGTTCGAAAGCGGTTGAAGAGCCAATGCTCCATCATTATGACGATGATTCAACACCCGAGAAGAAGAAGCGAGAGAAGGTTGATAAATCTAAAGAAAAGGCTTCGACTGCAGCAGAAAAAAAGGCGGCAAAGGATGCTGAAAGGGAGCAAAAACGTATCGACAAAGAGTATGCCAAAGCAGAGAAGGAGCGAGAAAAAGAAAAGGCAAAGGATCTGGCGAAGGTCAACGTCGATCGTACCAAACCCGAAATTTCGACTCCGGAAATGATTGTCGATTTGCCTTCCTGTATTCAGGATAAAAGTCATATGGCACTGAGAACTAGAATCGACGTTTTACTGAAAGAACTGGACGTTCAGCAGTCGCAATGGAAAAATTCAGATCTAGTCATCAAGTGGCGTCGAAAGGTCATTTCGGAATACAATGAGGAAAGTGATATATGGGAACCCAAACCACGGCAAATCAAGGACGAAAATCACATTCTATGTATCATGCCAGCTAAGAAGTTTGTTGATATGGCTTTAGGAAGAGGAGATGTGGATCTAGATACTCATGTTTCTATCCTAAAATCACAATTCGAATCGTGTAAGCTGATATACCTTATTGAAGGTCTAACCGCATGGCAAAATAAAAACCGGAACATAAAAGACCGACAGTATCAAGCTGCAGTGAGAAGTCGAATACCAGAGGATGAAGTGGCTAGTAGCAGTTCCAATCAGAGGAGGAAAGTAACACAAGCAGACGAGTACATTGAAAACGCAGACAGCATCATTGAAGACTCTCTACTCAAACTAGAAGTCCTCCATAAAGTACAGCACCGTTTGAGTACCAACACACAAGATAGCGCAAAATGGGTCGCACAATTTACCAAACACATATCTACAATTCCATATCTAGCCCAACGCGAAGCTCTCGGTTTGAATTTCTGCATGGCGGGCGGTCAGTTCAAATCTGGAAAAGATACCACAGATACGTATATTAAAATGTTGGAGGAGATACATCATGTTACAGAGAAGATGGCAGAGGGAATAGTAGCTGAATATCCTACCCCTCAAGCCCTGTTGCAGGGTTTCAAAGAAAATGGTTCGTCGGCATTAGAAGGGTGTCGAAAATTGGCGAACAAGAATGGTGCGCTTACGGATACGAAGATTGGGAAGGCAATTAGTAGGAGGGTGTACAAGATTTTCATGGAAGAGGATCCGGAGAGTTTTGATATATAGGGGTATGTGGACTTTGGAGTTTGGGGCATATGTTCGGCGTTTTTGGGAAGAGGGGATGAGCAGGATTATCAATGTGTGGATCTTGGAAGGGGGCAATACTAAAGTCTCACTACGAAACAAGGGACTCGGTGTTTTTTGGTGGTACCAGAGTCGTTGGGCTCAAATTTAAAAGGAGTGTTGGGGTCTATAATTTCTCGGTAGAGAGTTTACGCGGTGAGGAGTATTAGATTGGTATTGTATTTGTATCGATATTTACTACGAGTGCAAAGTATCTCTTGTCTTACGATAAATGAATATTCACGCAAAATATATTATCGTAATTCTTCGCAATTATTTTCCTTTCCCAAAGACATGTTGGTGTAATACATGCTTGTAAGGAATAGTAGGTAGTTATCACTTGGCCGAAATGCAACCGCAGAGAAAGATTTAGAAAACAGTTCTATCGACCAAGAACCCAATAAAGTAATTAATTAAAAAAGAAAATAAATCTACGCATTCGCAAATATTCGGTTTTAGAGCCACCTCCAAACTCGATAAAGAAAGGTATCCGTCTCCATGCATGTATCATAATATCATATCAATCCTCCATTTCGTTGGTCTGTCATTCCGTATGTCCTCGTAACCGTGGGCCTGGATGGGATAATAGCTAGAAGTACCCTACTTCTGCTTTATGTACCAAGCTATCCATATTCCTCCGATTTCCTTAGCCTTCCCTAAAATATCCGTCCATTTCCTTCCTGAATGGTTTGATACCATATGAAAACCTCCCAAAACCTGATCCAAAAGAAATATAAAAGTAAGGCATCAGACGGGAAGCTCTTCAATCTCATACTGTTCGTCGAACCGTCTATTGGCTTCCCTCCTAGCTCTCCTTTCCCGACGTCGTCGATCGTCTTCATCGTGTGTGTCTCGTCTTGTTCTCTCATATGAATCATATCCATATCCATGTGCATGTCCATGCCTCGTTCCTCTCGTCTCTCTATCTTCTTCTTCTCTACCCCTCTCCCTTCGATGTCGATATGCTCTTTCATCATCATCCTCTACATCCCTCCGTCTCCTCTCCTCCTCAACCCCCCTCTCATCCCTCCTTTCCCTTTCCCTCTCCCCCCTCTCTCTCCTCTCCTCCCTCTCCCTAACCACCCTCACATCCCCCTCCCCCTTCCCATCAAAAAACCCCCCACTCTCAAGCATCTGCTCCATCCCCACCACCGTAGCCGCAGCAGCCATACGACTCTTCCACGGGCCCCCCTCCGTCAACAACGTAGCCCCAATCGCCAACCCCATCATCCCCAACGTCGCCGCTAGATTTTTCGGCGTCACTTTCTTTTTCTCATGACGAGTATCTCGTCGAGAGTGGGAATGAGCATGTGATTTCTCATTTCGAGAGCTGTGGTGCTGATGTCGTGACATCTTGAATTTGCTTTTGACCTCGGTCTTGGTCTTCGTCTTGGTCTTGACGCTGCAACCTTCTATTTCTTTATCACTTATCGTTTTTCGATGCGCAAAAATCGCAATAAACTCAAATCAACAAACAACAAGAACTCTCAAAGATCATCCAAAAATGCCCATCCAAAAGAATCTCACTCCTTCACATAAAATCTTTCTTTATAAACAAGTCACAAAACCACAATCACAAACCTCACAAAATCGCCAGCAAAGTAAAACAAATGAATCACAAACGCGGCTGAGCCGCTGCGAACCGTTGCCTGACGATCTCGAGTGGATCAATCGTTGTGGCGGGGGCAAACGAGAGCCTATGAAATTTTTCCGATCCCTCACTCGTTCAGGTGTGAAGAATCTTCCAACTTGGGAACTTATGACTGTGTGACTGACTCTCAGGCTGAACAATCCTCGGTGAGCAGAATGTGTGAATGGATGAGATGGAGATTTGTGGGGTGGTGCTGATATCATGTAAATATTTTCGGGGGTGTGGAGGCTGAATATCAGATTTTTTTTTAGTTTTTTTTTGCGATAAGGAGTACCCGACAGGTGTAAACTTGTGAATTTGTGGATTTGGGTAGGAAGATGGGCGGATTTTATGGAGAGGGGTTGTGAAGGATTTGATTTGATTTTATGAGAGATGCTGTGTGGGTGTGGGAGGGTTGATGTAGGGAATTGGTTTCTTACTCATTTGTTTTGTTAGGTATCTCGGGGGTATCTTGATATCTTACTTGGATATCTACCTACCTAGTACCTACCTATCGTTACAGGTTATTCGATCTAGGAATAAGACATTGATACCAAGGTAGGTAGTATGTGATCTGATTTCATGTACGCGTGATATAATAGGATTTCGTGATCACGCGACCAAACATTTCGACTCTCCTTTTCAAAGAGTTGATTTGCAGAGGGATCGGAACTTTGACTAGTATATGTCGAACTCTCCTCGAGGATCTTGAGAAGGGTTTAGAGTAATGTGCTGAAGAATGTCTATGCGTTACCATGAACATCAGATCTTTGGGACATATATACCTAACTTTATATACTTTTACTCCACTCGATCTCATCTTATCTCCAAAACATAATGATCTGCCCCTTTCCGCAGCTAGTTAGCCAGCTACCATTTTCTATCTACTTCGTATGTAAGAGTTCTGGCCCCGGCTTATCGCATATCATCTCATTTCATAACAAAATCCCTACAAAAAAACTTATTTTTTATATAAACTAAATTCTTTATTAATTTTGTTGGTTCGAGAAGGATACGGAAGACGTAGCACCCACGTATTTGCAGGTCCTGTATGTCTAATTATATTCTATCTAAAGAGCTAGCTATATAGAAAGATAATAGGCCTTATATAGGTACTATTGAAAGAGCTAATCTCTCTTGCTTAATCCCTTTGATACAGTAGCCATTGTATTGAAGTCATTCCTTTGAAGTGAATACCCTTGTTCACACAAATTTTGTCAAATATTCAAATATTGATTCAAAAACTCACTATATAAGAAATAATTATATTATAAAGCTTAAAAAAATATAGATTATTTTTAATATTTTTTTTGAAAGAGTTATAAGTTTTCAAAGTTGAAATTTTAAAAATCTATTATATGTAATACTCTTTATATATATATAAATCGATTTTTTTTTCGAAATTTAAAAATTTTTAATTTTAAAAATTTACAAACCTATTGAAAAAAGGATTAAAAATAATATGTTCCATTTTTTTTGAAATAATTCTAATGATTAGTTATTATATATACAAATCTCAACAATTTAATTTATATATTTATTGAAATTTCATATTATTAAAAAGTTGAATAAATAAAAATGCTCACTATGTTTTCACTTAGTGTGCGATAAGCTGGGGCCAGAACTCTTACTATATCCACTACACACCCACCTCCCTATCCCTATCCATTATACTCCCTTTAACCACACCCTAGCCCCTCCAATTAAACCCTTTCATGCGTGCACTTCTCCGTCCACCATTCAAACAACGGGTATCTCCACAATCACGACAAGCTTTTAATTAACCTTCTATGTACTCAACGGACACTCACCTTAGGCGAAGCTCACGAGCAAATCATCTATTCTCCATTACTCTATACAACCTTCTAGCGTTGAAATAACAAACTCTAAAAACATCCAAAATCCCCTATGCGTATCCACTCTATCGTGAAAATGGAGTCTTGACTACTTTTTAGCAGCGGTCGTATTCTTTTGCATACCGGTACACCTTCTACTTCGGAATCGTAGGTTACACGATTATTGATACATCCATCGTATTCTATCCATCCTTATTGATCGGATTCCTAAACCCTTCCACTTCTTTTGATGGCCCTACTCTGAAGAATATTAAATATATGGATCCCAATGTATTTTAGGAAATACGAGGGGACTCGGATCAGAAAAGAATGGGACAGGAATCAGTCCCTGTCAGTAATTGATTTAACACACTGGCAGTTGTGTTGCTATAAAACACTTGGTATTCCACTCATCTTTCATCGATATATAATTGCATTCCCATTCTACTGAGTATTGAACATTTGAATCAGTCACTACAATCGTTTACGTCGTCCGACTCTCTGTTGTGGATATTGTTCTTTTCAAGTCGTCTTTAAAAATGAAGGGGGCATCTTTAATCAGCACGGTTTTGCTACCCGTGCTATCAGTTAATGCGGTTTACACTTGGCCGTCCGAGTATGATCAACTCGAGGATATTCTTTATCTTCAACAAGGTTACATACGTTTTGGCTTGAGAGACGGTAAGTTTTCGGAAAGAATATTGAGGATGAATTGTTTACTAATTCTCGTATCAGGTGTGACGCCGTGCGATTTCTCATCGTCAGGAGGTGGACGTCAGTCGGCTGCGGAATGGATAAGAACTGCTTATCATGATATGGCTACCCATGATGTAGAGACTGGCCTTGGAGGACTCGATGGTTCAATAGCCTTTGAACTTGGCCGAGCGGAGAACCCTGGTGATGCTTTCAATGCTACCTTTGCATTTACAGAAAGCCTTCGCTCAATTAAGGCTGGGTCGGCCGATCTTCTTGCAATGGCCGTTGTCGTTTCTTCAATGGCTTGTAGCGGTCCAATAATTCCATACAGAGGTGGACGAGTCGATGCCATGAAAGCTGGTGTTTTTGGCGTACCTCAGCCTGATCAGGATTTGGCGACACACACTGCAATCTTCGCAAAGCAAGGATTTAACACCGCCGAGATGATAACCATGGTAGCATGCGGCCATACTCTCGGAGGTGTTCATGGACTCGATTTTCCTCAGATTACCGGCAGCGCAGAAAACTTTCCAAAATTCGACAGCACCTACACCACATTCGACAACAATATTGTGACCGAATATCTAGGGAACAATTCGACCGACCCGCTTGTGATCGGTCAAAACGATACCTTCAATTCCGATAAACGCATTTTTGGTGCCGACAACAATAAAACGATGACTTCTTTAGCAGACCCAACGAATTTCCAAACGCAATGTTCTGACATCTTCGCTCGAATGATCGATACTGTTCCTGCAGATGTCACACTTTCTGAAGTCATCACACCCATTGAAGTGAAGCCATGGGGAATTTCTCTTTTCTTGGCTGGAAATAACACTCTTTCATTCGGAGGACAAATCCGCATTCGCACCACCAACCGCAACGCCGATGATGTGACCGTATCTCTTCAATATCGCGATCGTAAGAACAACACTTCGACCACAACAATTCCTGCCACTCGAGAACGTTACTTGTCGGGTCAGAGTTATGGCTTCGCTTCAGAGATCTTCACTTGGTATTCATTCAGCACTGTTCTTGATGCTACAGCCGGCATCTCGTCTTTCGATGTCATCTTACATACCGTCGGTGCAGCTGATGAAATCATCACCAATAACGGCGGGGGTTTCCCACTCTCAGACGCCATTTTATACCAACCGGCACAATCCTGTCAGCCACAGGTAGCCGTCAATGACGCAGGCCAATGGAATATAACAGTTACTGCAGCCGTTCGTGCCGATCGTATCAGCGAACCTGTCGCCTTTGACTGGGTGTCCGAAAGTGCCATACCAGGCGTCATGGTGAAATCATTCGAATTGCAACGTACAGCTATGGAGAAGGTGAGTGAGGAAATCGATGGATATTATTTTTTCAGCGGGACGAAGTCAATCGATAATGTGCAATGGTCTACTACGTTTGATGTGGTATTGGGAGAGGGAGATGACGTATCGAAAGTAGAGTTTCAGTCGACGTCGGCAATGGCCACGAGCTGTACCGCATTTTCTTGAATCACGAACGAGTCGAATTTAGTATTGATTAATAGCGATAATATTTCTTAATGACAAACTAATTTTGAATTTGATGGGATGCTACTGCTGCAGATTTGAGTTCGGTGAATCGTGATTGTGAGCTCCGACATATAGTCAGAGTAGGCTAGCCAGTAGGTCGGACAAAACAATACAGACCAGGGAAGACATGCACGCAGCATCCTGATGATGACAAGAATGCAAGGATGTATCCAGTAGAACATGCTCAATGTTGCTTGTCATAGTTGCATAGCACAACATTTCCTCGGGCATTAACAAACATTCCACGTTATAACATCACCACCTCTCAATTTTGCCTACCATTCCCACAATTCCAAACCGATCTACTATCTTTATATTGCAGACCTTTTCCTTCTCTTCCTCCATGAGTATCCGGTACTCCTCCCCCACATAGAATGGATTCGTAGCTCTATACGTAACCTTTTTTGGCAAAAGGACCGTAAGCTTATTATTCACCGTGCCTCCCTCACTCTTTCCTATAATATGCCTCCAGAAATCAACCATATGTATCAAGTTCAGCGGACCATGTACGACACAATCCCGATGTCCCTCGACTTTCCGACACCAGTCCCGGTCATAATGTATCTTATGCGCGTTGAAAGTTAAAGCGGAAAACCGGAAGAGGGATATTGGTGTATGGGTAATAGTGTGCTCGTATTTGACGGAAGGAACTGGAATGAGGGAAGGAAGTGGCGGAAGAGGAGGCGGGTTGTTAAAATCAATTGCTTGTCTAAACAACCAATTTCTGGTTGTATTTTGATTTAGCAGATATTACCAACTTTCCAAATTCTTGAGTCACTTCTCCAACTGAATGACAACTTCAATGCTCCAACAAAATGATATGGCGAGATAAACTTCACATACCTTCGATCCACGAGCGCAAGTCCCTTGGAATTCTTGAATGTCTTTTCAACCCCCACAACTATCATCTCATCCCCGGCTTTCGTCTTCTTCACTTCCGCACTCTTCAATGTGGTCGTTTCCTCTGCCTTCTCCCCCGTCACCAGTTTATTTCCATCCACCCATTCCAATTCCCCGCCAGCCCACATTCTCCTTGTAAAAGAGCCTGGCGGATTGAATATCGTATCGGATCCATCAAGCCCCAATTTATCCTCGGCATCTGGTGGTGTAAAATATACTAGATGGTGACAGGGAGGAATTGGAAGGGCATCGGAACTAGACTCTACCGCGAAGCTGGAGGAGGAATCAGACAAGCTATGAGAAGCAAGCGTGGCGCTCAATCGCTGGAGTTGATTCACATCGAGATATTGTGAGCGGACTAATGGACCATTTGTTGAATGTTCTTTAAGCAGCATAGAGGCCAATGCGGATGCGTTTGCATCTTTTGCATGTTTGGTAGCCCGAAGGCCATACTTGATGAGTGAGGGTATCATTCTAGATTAAAGAACTTGGGCTCGAGATGGGGCTGGATATGTGTAATTGTTAGGGTTGAGACTTCTAGGTAAGCTCTCTTATACCCCACGTCATTTACGTTAGTGGATGCTCTAGATGCTCCACTAAATAAGAATTCGGACAATCCACATGGGCCAGGGCAACCGAGGTAACTTTCAATCAACCCCAAGTTCAATCACAACTACACACACAAGCTCTATCTTTTCCCTGGTTAAAAAATGCATGTTATTGTATGGAAAAGCTCTACATATCCACAACATCTCTATTCCAAATGGACATCTCATATGTTTCATCTGATCTCCAAATATGCACACTGTGGACACAGAATGTTTTAGACGCAATCTCATGGTCTCCTAAAGACACACATGAAACCATAGGGATGTTTTATGTCGAAAAGTACGGGGTTTGCGGATAAACAAATGAATGGCAGTGAAACAACTGAGACAGGTAGAAGGCAGATGGATTTGAAATTCAAAAGTATATTCAGGATTCGCATCATTGCGATCAAAGCTTGTTACTGTACTATACAAAATATCCTATGGGAAGGATTGATAGATAGATTTAAACGAATACCCCATAACTCCCCTCCTTGCGCCGAGAGGAATAGATCATCGTGCAAATACCCTCCGTTCCCAAATCGTATCCAAAGTGGAGCTCGAAACCCTTCCCTCATGACCATCATTCAATTCGTGTCGTGTCAATAAGATTACCATTTCTTGTGTACCACCTGACGAATGAAATCGTGAATAGATATAAATGATAAAGAAAGAAGAATTATTTAACACATCTCCCTACTTTCCTCCAATCTTTTGATCATCTCTCTTTCCTTAGGGCTACGGGGACTAGCATCAATACCGAGAAGTGCCGAGATACTAGTAGCGTTGTTCTTGATTTCTTGGCTGGGTGATGGCAATCGTTGAGGGGCTTGGCTGTTGTAATGGTGATAACTTGCTCGGTTGAGATTTGGCATATCTGGAGAGACACATGGGGTTGGTGGCCCGTTGGATGCGACACCTTGCTTCCAGGTCTCCTCGAGTAAAAGAGGAGATACACCTCCGCCATACTCGGAAGCGATGACGTTCCAGAAAGAATTGCGATGAGCTTCGTATACACGACGAAGACGTTCTTTGTCAACGCTGGCAACAGTGACTGGAGTAGAAGTCATGATGCAATCGAGACGGAGAGCTTGATCCGATGGAGAATCATTAATTGCGTGTCGAGAAGAGGTTGGCTTTGGAAGAATAGCAATGGGGTGACCAAGATTTCTAGAAGGGCTGTTGGAAGCTGAGCGGGATAGAAGTGAAGATGCAGATGGGAGTTGAACGTTTTGAGGTGATTGTGGTGAGTAGTTGTAGACAGGTGATATGGCTCGGAGATGGGTAGCCTCGTCAATTGGAGATGGCATTCGGAGAGGTAAAGTCGAGGATTCTGAATTGGAGCTACCGGAAGAAGTCATAGAATTGGTACGCTTGCGGCGGTTGCTTCCATGGGACAATTGATGATAGTGAAGACGGCAAGCCAATTCAGTCTTCTTCAGATGAGAAGCGATATGCTTGTAAGGCATCTTCTGAAGACGAGTTTGAAGAAGATAAACTTCCTAAAATAAATTGATTAGTAAGTTTCCTTATTGAAAGTTCTTGTTTCATTCATACCTCATCCTCACTCCAAGCTCTGCCACCACCAGTAGAAGCCGTTTTACGGTTCTTCTGGATGCCATATTCGTGTCGTTGGGCTACGTCGACTGGAACGTATGTGGATGATGCCACTTGGGTGTTCATTTGGTTGGAAGACATGATGATAGTCGTTGATTGATGATAAATTGAAAGTATACTGTGTAAAAGATGGTTGAGCCGGCAATCGAAGAATCGAAAATATTGTTGAAAGTTGGTATAGAATGTAATCTTTGTCAAAAAGTCGAAATAGGATAAGTAAAACAAGATAATAACTACAATAAAGAATGTAAGGCAGCCAAACCAGTTGGTGAAGAAAGGAAAGTAAATATTAGCTGCGAAATAGGTAGTCACGTCAAGTGTAAGGAAAGAAGAGGAAAAATTAAAGAGCAGAACGTTAGATATTATATAAAGAGCCAAATTGGTTGTCTAGAATGTCGATAAAACCAAGTTCAGTGAACTCTGAAGTTCAAAACCATCTTACAGGGAACGACGAGTAGTCGATGGAATCACAGTTTCTGATTGCGCATGGGTAGAGTTGCGTATCTCTATGAGTTTTCATCCCGTTTCTGCATCAAAATAGTGTTTCTTAGGTACTGGGGTAAATGATGTAAATCTCTGTTTGACGTTTGAGGCGGGGTCTCAAGTACGATAACCTTGATGACATTCAAAACTTGCGCCGACATTTCATAGGAGAACTCTCCCAGATGGCACTCGGAAATTGAAATCTCCGTAAACGCAAACTTCTGGATGGTTGAATTTTTATACAGCCCATGCGACTTCGCAATGAGGCGTTTTCTCATGGCAACATCAAAATGGGCAATGTAATTATTGCAATTGAAGATTTCTGCAATGTTACCAGACCTGGAGGGGTCGAGGGGGAAGCGAGTTTCGAAGAGTTTCGTACCAGGATTATGGTGACCCTCATTGACCCTCGAGCCACCGATACCAAGGACTTTAAAATTCTTATCTCACTTATCCTCCCTCCCTGGGAAAAAGCTTCGAATGCATGAATAATCGTGGAGATGGGACGTAAATAAGACCAAAGTTGGAACAATCGCCGCGCGCCTCGGTGATCATGCTTGATATTCCAGTGCTTGGACCATTTAGAACCGTTTGGAGTGGCTCACTAGTACGACGCAATTTGCCCTACACACCAAGTAGAAGAGCAACCAAGAACTATTAACGATAAATGACAGGTCAGGAATAGGAACAATCAACATCAAAATAGAATAGCGTCATTACATTTGTCGTCGCACCGCACAGGCACAACACTATCTATCCTTAGCTGAGGGACTAAGAAACGTTGTGTTGACGCAAAGCAATGGTACTCGCAGGAGATACTACAAACGTGCTCTCTAATACTCTCTAGTCTGCATTGAGCGTAGAAGTACTAATAAGTCGAGAGATTGGTTGATTAGAGTCTGAAATTAATGAAATATCTTTGCATAAGACGTTTCGAGGTATTTTGAGGTGTGATAATGAAGCTATTGAGAACTTTTCATGTCAGATACTTGAACGATTGATTCGAAAAATTTTCATCGTTCGTCTCAAAACATGTAAGATACTTGGATTTCCAAATTGAAGCAATACAAGTGTTGGAAAAAGAAATTGGCCAGTGTCCGGAAGGATGAGCGTCCGATCTTTTGGTGAGCTCGGTGAGGTGACATTCCACCAAAAAGGTGTGTACTGACGGCCCGAACTGAGCCCTGACTCCCTAATACATACCTGCCTACCTACTAGATAGGTGAGTAGGGGGTAGGTAGGGGGTAGGTACGAGGTAACCGATCACCAAGACATCAAGGGTTCTAATTCTGACAGCCACAACAGCCCTATAAGGAAAGTAAGTAACCTTGACGGAAAGTCTAATCATTTAGTGTACTTGGGTTAATACCTATGCTTAAGTTTCAATGGATACTCTCGTATGAGTAGTCTCTGATTTTGATCATCAAGGGTCGGAAATTTTAGACTCAAAGGGTATGATGGAGAGTCTAAAAAGTTGGAAACTGGACTAATTGGGATTTGTTTTTCAGATGAAGGGGGAAAAGTCGTCAATCAAACCTTGTCACCTGAGCACTGATCTGGAGTAGATACTTGGTGGATACCTGCTTGAGCACCTACTTGAGCACCTAATACCTTGAATCGAACATTGGTACCTTTAAAGTGGCTTTTAACCTTGTTTATCGTCAACGGATAATTCGACCCTTCTTCTACTACTACTCTATACGTACCTAGGTGCGACGTGATATCTATCTACTTTATCCCTCAACTACCTACTTAGGTATCAATCAACTTATTCAACATATGCAGCTTTACCATCGCCGTATCTTTCCATCACCATCACCTAACTCTATTCATGGGTGATATTCCAATTACCCCATATACGACGATATACATACCAATACATGCATACGAGATGCGATACCAAGAACGGATCATGGATTGCCTAACTACATAGCGCACATTAACGCTTGTTATTCTAAATTGTTCGACTTGGCAAAGTAGTCACTCTGAAATGGGATTTGAGCAAGTATTGGATGAATATGGTGGCGTGGCCTCAAACAAAGTCGATCGAATTCTGTCACTCGTTATGTCTCGAGGTCATCGCATGAAAAGAAAGAATTTTCATAACGGTGAAGGAATATAATATCAGGAACATGGCCTTACTTTGGTAAGCAAGAACACATCACCAGTAAGAATGTCTAAAGATGCTCGGAGGATAAACTGTTAGCTTGTTTATGCGCCTGTTGCGCTGTTGTACTGTGGTTACGACCTGCTATGATATAATGATTTGTTGGTTAAGGTTCATTTGAAGACATGTTGTGTTTTGGTTTTTCTAAATCCTATCATCATTTCTACTCCGCAAATCTCCACCATGGAACAATTAGAAACTTGTTCTATCTTTCCCCCTCTTTCGCCCCCAATTTGTCGGATTTCGCCCATCCGAGTCGAAGGATCATGTAGAGGGGATCAAAATGAAAGGTATCAGAATGATATATGTTACAACGTGATATTTCACAGAATCTCTCTAGCCTTCGAACTTTGTGATACATATCACGTGTGATACACGTGCTCACACCAACCATTCCTCTTTTTTTCTCCCTCTCAGATTTCAATTTTGATGAAATCCAGAAGATGGTCGGATGTGAGCAGCCGGCAGACCTTTCCTCCGAGTATTATTCCATAGTTTTACAACTATGGCTAGGTGCAGATACGCCAGGATTCATACGCCGTTACTTTGGTTAGCCAAGATCATGCATGTATCCGGAGGTATTCAATTTGACAGTCTCACGAGTCACTACAGTTCATTGTTCACGAGGTATACTTGCTTAACTGCCAGAATATAGCCGTCAAGAAGGAAACAGTCACGAGTCCCCTTGTTATATGAAGAAACAAACTAATACAATCGACCATCTCAAACTTCGGAGGAACCTAAGGGGTTGTTACTTTGGAACATCAAACAAAACAAACGAAAAAAGCCGTTTGAACAGGAAACTACTACCTCAAGGTTTTCCTCAATAGGTAAGTAACACCTGTCCGCTCTTGATCCCCTTAGAGATCCCCTTGAAACAAACACATGAAGCTAAAATTGTTTGTTCGCTTTTTAGTCCGTCTCTTTTTTTTATCTCAAGAGCCCAAAACCAAAAACCATACATCTCCTGAAGACAATCCAAACGGTCGGGTCCACCATTCATGTTGTTGGGTATATGAATCCCAACCACTCTTTTCCAATCACGGCCCGAGGATCCCGTCTATCACCCAATAACCGGCACGGAAGTGTCAACGAGTCCATGTACCGCTTTTCAATTCATTTTGCATTTAAAATTTGAATTACATGTCGGCGAAATGCCTAGTGCGGGCTGCGGCGAAGCAACCCCAATTTCGAATCATCGGGAACGCCTTGCAGTTGATAGCAAACATTTCTACCATTCACAATGAAATCTTTGCGCCGATTACCTTGGCCTCATTATTTGATTGCATTATCAAGGTAACCCAAAGGTCATTCCTTGTACTGTACATACGGAGATATATGTAATTGATGTCAAAGGATTGAAGATGCACAATGCTGTCAGATTAACCAAACATCGCCAACATGATGCCTCGTACACGCATGGACCTGCACATGGATTTCAATTAATAAAGGGACGGAAACCAACCTAGAGGGGAACAGAATTAAATAGGGAAGGTTCCACGAACGGTGACGGACCAATTCATATTGATCAAATAGTGACAACAACTCAAGCCAAGATCTGGATGAGAAGGAAGAAGTGCGATAGCCTCATCTAGAACTTGAATCCTCTATACACCGCTTTGATTTCAAGGTGTTGATACGAGAACAGTGATTACTGGGATATTTCCAATGATCTGAGATACACTCCCATCACATATCTTCTAGCTTGAAAGCAATATTGATTAATACGTCTAGTACAGGGAATGAGTACAGAGAGATCATGGCACATTGGCAGGAGAGTGGATTGATCGATAAGCTCCAAGATGATAATTTCATTTGTTGACATGCTTCTGAACTAGGTAGATTGCGAGATGTATGAGATATTGTGCTAAATGTTGCATACCCCGCAGCTTTCGGTTCTAGTTTAAACGACAGGACAGCTCTTCAACCATTCAGATCTCCCCTCTGACAAGCATCATTTACCAACCTCCAATCAAGAAATTCATATTCCCACCATTACATGCATCTTACTACTGCACATCAAGCTGAGTCAAAGCATCCAAGCAAAAGCCGACAGAAAATGTATCACGATGACTTACTTCTCTCCGGGGTCAAGGAAAATTATGAAATGCAATTAATTTTGCATCCTCTTCACCAACAACCCACGTTCATCCCCTGCCCAGTGTAACCAAAGCGCCGGAGAAAGACGAAAGAGTTTGGGGGCAGTTCGAGTTTTCTCATCTTTTATACCTAGGGATGACTTCTACAGACCCTAGCATTTGGTGGTAGCACGAAAGTCTACAATAAACGCAGACGTGGATCTGACGATCTTTCCACTAGGAAAATACATGGATGATGACCATTCACGTATGCTCATTTTCTCACCCTCCTCATTCGCACCACTTTGTCAGCCTGTTTTTGCAACTCGAGCCAGTCATTCCCCTTGACTTTCCGTCCTCGCAAGCCGCGCTGGAAATGAGAAATCCAGAAGTATGCTTGGGCTACCGAATATATATTAATACATGGCCAATACTTAAAATTATGGAGGTGCATCTCAGGCTCTTGTAGTGCGTGCGATAGACCTATGATTGGCACTTCAGCCGCTCAAAGTCACTGCAAGGACGGTTGGTATCGTGTATGTACCGTGGCCCGATCGTAGACAGGCATATTTATTGTTGTTTCTTCCGGCTTCTATTCCTTGTCCACATGTCATGTCCTTGGAACATGTACCGAGGATACTTAATGTCTGGATGTGGCCGCCCCCTCTTGTCATCAGATCACACCTATAACAACAAAATTCCCCATCATCAAACTTCACACAAAATCTTGCTTGTCACACAATATTAGATGAATGGGCCATCGACTATATCATTAACATCTCCACTTCCCCAGACGCCTTACAGGTTGTCCTAGGATCCGAAGTGGTGCCAAGCGCTTCCAACGGTCTTCGGCAAGATATGCAAAGAAAGGGATGTCAGCCCTGTTGACTACAATCAAACGTTCCCAAGTACATGAGAACGTAAGTATCTTTGTATCTATACCCCAGCCTCACACGGTGATCTTATGAACCAATCCACACGCGAGCCTGCAGCTCCCTCCGACACCTCTCTCGCGCAACAACCACCAAAAAACTTCTCGAACCTTCCCGACCTCGAAGATTTCTCTGCATTCTTTACCTTTCCCGCGCACTCACCCCCGACCATCCATCCAATGTCTAAGCGTGTAGATAGACAAGAAATCGATCCTAACGCGAGCTTTCAACTCTCACATAATCACCCATCGACTACCGACACGTCTACTCTCAAATCCGAGATTCCTTCGCCAGCTAGCTCGCGAAATAAGAGACGCGCCTCGGGCCCTGCGACGGCAACGAATACTTCGGTTTTCAATATGCAGGCGGGTTCATCTATTGCAGGACCTTCTTCGGCGGGTTTAGATGATCCCAATATGGCCTCGTCGATGGCACCACCTGCTAAGAAGAGTCGTACGAATACTCCTTGGACACCTGCTGAAGAGCAGAGATTGAAGAACATGAGGGATGCAGGTAATAGCTGGGCGGATATTGCAAAGGTGAGATCAGATGAAAGTCTACTTCGGAGTGACCCAAACAGACATTTCATGTCAAGTCGCACAAAGCCTGGAGACGAAGCTAAGACCTGAAATTTGTATTTGTAGACTTTCCCAGCAAGAACTGAAGGAAGTGTTAAGAAGCACTGGTACAAGGTAAATACATACTTACATTCCCATCATTTTCTCCCCAGACATTTGTCTCGCTAGTACAAATGTAGTATGGGTGGTTGTTATGACATAGACTAATAGAGTTTTAGGACATGCATTATGCGGAATTCGCGGAAGATGAGGTACGTTCTATCTTTGCAGCATATCATGCATATGGTACGTGCTGATGCTCAAATAGAGTCAGGCTTTGCTCGCGGCCATCAAGGATTACGAGGCGAATAAGTGGAAGGCTATTGGACAGAAAGTTGGAAAACCCGCCAAGGTAAGCTTTTATTTCTTCCTGTTGTTTGGCTTCTGTTTCTGGGACGTCTGGTCTGGAGAAATACGGGTCTTGGATATGTATTTGTGGGGATGGAGAGACTAGTATCGATACACTAAATAACCCACGACTAACCAAGCTTCCCATCCGTCATCTAGGCTTGCGAACAGTACGCCAAAGATAATTTTGGCGGGAAAATATAAGGGGGGCGCTGGATGGGATCGGGTGGGATACTTTTGGCATGCTCTTTTTCTCTCTTCTTTTTTTCGTTTCTTTCTTCAAAATATTTTCTTTTCGGGACATTTCTTCGGAAGGAAGTACAGGATGTTGGCTTGGGTATTGGAATGGCTCGGCTCGGCTCTTGGTTTGATCATTCGGTTTGAAGAGAAAGTTATCTTACCTATTTTTATATGTATAAGCAAGCAAGCAAGCAAGCATGGATGGAAGTTTATTTGTCCATTGAATTTATGTTGATTTTTCGTGCGCTTCTGTCTTTTTGGGTTTGCAACTTCTATGCTTGGATTGGGTTGGGTAGGGATGGCTTGGTGGGTTTATTGCATGATTGGTGAATGGATGGTAGGATGGACAGATCATGGTTGGAAAGAAAGGCGCGTTTCTATATCACTATTCAGGCGTTTGAATAAGAGCTCATCTCCTCTTCTTTCCCTTCCCTCTTCCTCTTTCTTTCCTTTTTCTCAAAAATTTGATGAAATGATCATGGATGACAACATCAACAGAATACCACGTAGTATATATGCATCCATGGCTGGTGTATCTTTGGATCTGGCTGGCTTGATGTCTTGCGCTTCTTATTTCTTTACTCTGGATTTTGGAATTTGCATTCTGGATTCTGGATTTTGGATTTTGGATTTTGGAAAGTGAAGTTTTTCTTGTCTTGGGAGTCTGTGAGTGAAGTTCCGTGGGCTGGTCTCTGGAGAGTGGGTTCTTTCTATTGATATGTCTTTTGATCTGTTTTAATCTGTCTTTTTTCTCTGTTTTTCGATCGTCTTTTAATTTATCTTCTGACTTGTATCTTTCTTTTTTGGTTTCTTGATTTCTTTGCCTGTATACTTGCCTGCTTGTTGTTTATTGTTCATTACATTTATCTCGAATATCCGAGTTTGAATATCGGAATCCTCGAGTAGGCGGGGTTTGGAGGGGTGAGGTGGTGATGAGAATGAAGGATGAGGTAGATTAAGATGGGGAATGGTAGCATGTGTGTATTGTGTGGGATATGAAGTATGAGGTGAGGTGAGGTGAGAGGTGTGAGTATGAGGTGTGAGTATGAGGTGTGAGTATGAGGTGTGAGTATGAGGTACGAATGGAATGAAATGCAGGAATGGAAGATTAGAAGAATGCAAAATGAAAATTCCAGTGTTAGTGGGGTGGGATGGGAAAGGATGGGATAGGATAGGATAGGATGGGATATAATATCTATACAAAAGAGTTAAACCTGGAAAAGGGTTTTGGTGTGCGTTTGTTTGTGTGTACTGACGTGTGCTTGAAATAGGTAGGTAGGTAGGTAGGTGGGTATAGGTAGGTTTGAGTTTTGTTGTGGTTTGGAGTGAGGTGTGATAAGTTGAGTTGAGTTGAATTGAGTTTGGAATAGAGGTATTATTTGCAGTTTGCGGATCTGATGAAGAAGGGGGGTATATGGATGGATAGGTGTATCTATATATAATACCTACCGGAGAGAAAGATACCTCACTTCGGGATTCCGGACTCTGGAAAAATACGAGGAAGTTTGTGGATTTCTGAATCAGTCTTGCGAGATGGAGATGATGAGGTTTGGAGATTGTAAGTGAGATGGTGAGATGGATGGTGAAATGGAATCTATGATAGGTGGTACATGGATACATTATATATATGGTATAACATAACATTGTTTAGAACAGATTAGTGTAGTGTAGTGTAGTATATTCTAATCGAGTCTCACCTTGAGATTATCAATCACCTCCAGTTGTAACTAGAGGATATTGGTGTTGGTGTGCTACCTACCTAGGTACGTGTGGTTACGTTTGTATTTGTATTTGTATTTGTATTTGTATTTGTATTTGTATTTGTATTTGTATTTGTATTTGTTAATTAGATTAGATTTGGGTATTTTTATATAGGGCATATAGCTGTCTGATGACCTAGGTAATATAAGCTGGATTTGCTAGAGATGGGGTAGATCAATGTAGATATATGTATATGTATATGTATATACAATGGGTAGGTAGGTATGTGGAGTTTGTATAGCTGAGGTTTTGATATTGTATTCTACCTATACTTCTAGGATGCTATAATATATGGTTTTATGGGTATATACCTATCTACCTACCTACCTATTCTTCTATCTAAGCTGCAATGACGTAAACTTATTTAGATAGGTGTGTATATATGTATCATCCAGGAACATTTCCCGGTTCCTGATTTAATCTCATTTCATCTCATTTCATCTCATTACATCTCATCTCATGTTCCTGGTCATTTGACTTCACAGAGTGAGCGTACAGTACCCAGGTCAATACCATCAATCGCGTGCCGTGCCGTGTCGTGATGTTAGTTTGTACCTAGCTAAGCTAGTATGATCTGGAGATTAGATTGAGGGTCGGGAATGTTGGTTGTATCTGTGTATGGTGTATCGGTACGAATAGATTGTGAGAATGGATGTATGCGAGTTATGATAATTTGGTGATGTATATATAGGTGGATATGGATATGGATGTGAGGGGTGATGGAAGGCATAAGGCTGATAGATGGACGGATAATGTTTAGGATGTAGATGAAGGGTTGATGATGAATGATGAATTCTAGATGAGGTTATACTTTGGAAAAAGATACCTAGTCTTGGCATACATAGGTACGCAATGGATGTTGTTGTTGTTGTTGTTGTTGTACCTCGTAAATACCAATTCGATGTCTTGAATCTTGAATTGAGGAGTACAGTAATACATTGTCCTTCTCGAGAGAAATTGATGTCTATCAAATATACTTACCGGTATGTCTACTAGGCATATCTACAAAATTACCTATGCTCACCATTCATTATATACCACACATGATGTATGTAATACGATGCGAAGATCACTCACTTCCTCAGAACCATTGAAGATACACAAATTCGAGCTCCTAATCATAAATGCGTCAACAATCAATTCCAACCAACGTTCGTTTCCACATATTTTCTTTGATCTCGTGGGGAGGGATTTTCAGGGGTTCCAGACTACTAAGCAGCTAAGGTTCAGCGCTTACAAAAAGTAAATCACAGATCAAAAGAAAAGGTTCTCCCCAGAATTTGAGTGGAGTTTGATGGGCGAACGTGTAATTGCGTATGTATGTCAAATTATGAATCAGATTTAAAGCCAAGGATTAACTTTCAGAGAGGTTTCATATTGTTATTGTTATTGTCATATGATGGATGCTTCGATTCTGTGAATATGTGTTTCTATGAATACAAAGTATATGATTAGATATATAAACACATGCTTCGACGATTCCATGTTTCCATCATAAATTCATACATGAATCTATTGATTCAAATACGAGGGATGTTTTCAGGTTCCCTATCTATCTCTCTACCTTACTCCTACCATTAATACATCAGCACTACTCTTACGATCGATTTAAAACCCTCCCTCCTTTGTATTCCCTTCACGGCCACAAAATGATTCAAAAGGACTCACGTTGTATTGGCTTGTCCTTCCACCTCACTCGCAACACTATCAATTGGTAATCGCCCCGATTGTGCAAGTCTGTTTTTTCTTCTTCATTATTTGCCTCCCTTGCCTCCCTCTTGGAGTGTATGCATGTCGAGTACGAGAGTCTCCATATTTATACGTGCTGTGATTGGAAGCTTGATGAATGGGATGATGCTAAATGATCCTACGAGTCCACTCTTTCGCAAAATAGAAATCTCCTAGTGGTGGCTAGTCGGGACGGACGGTGCGGAGGATATGCAGATCGAGATTAGGGCGAATTGGGATGTTGGTCTGGCGGGATGGGATGGAATTAGATTATTGTGCTCTGCAGACTGGAGAACCTCGGGTGAAGGAGGCTAAGTATTGAGTCGGAAGTCTTGATCTTTGAGGCCCAATAAGTCTTGAGTGAAGTGAGAAAAGGATTAAAAAGATCAAAATAACCAAAGCTAACACCAAACCCGTTAATACATGTAAATCCAACACAGCCGTCTTTAAATACTCGCTAGTCCTCTGTCAAAATACTCGAGATACAACGTCGAGCACTAGTCAAGAAAATAGTCACCACCATGGATATTGCATGGATGAAAATAACACAGAACTCCCAGACCCTCTTTTACTGGTCTTGTCCTCCTTAAGCTTGTCTTCCCCATTCAAATACCTCTTTCTCCCTTTCCTTCCCCCCTATCCCACTTCTTTCTCCAGCTTCATCCATTATTCACAGAAGTAGGTAAATCAATAAAAGTATTCACGACATCTTTCGTTATTCGTCGTTGAGTCTTATTGTTCTATTGTCATTTTTCTCGTCAATCACATTCGCTTGGGAATCCATTCTTCCATTACACAACATCTGCCAAGCAAGCAAGAGCAATTTAACAATCTTTCGATTTGGAGGAATTTCAAGGGAAGGAACCGTACGAAGAAACAGTTAAACGCACATGAAACGGTCGACCAAAAGATTTTATATCACGACAAGGAAAGAATTCGGGACTCTGGAATTTCGCGGGGAACTATAATTTTACTCAATTTTCGAACCAGAAATTCAATCATACCCAGCACATACTTATTCACTCAATACGGGAATACTTTAACTGCAATCCGCCGTTAATTTTACACTCTTATCGTGGACCTTGACCTTTTATATTTCTTTTCTTGTTCATCAAACACTTCGTACTACCTCAAGGCGCCTCGATATCGCCAATCGCTTCGATATCAATTTGGGCGGTTCTCTTTTTTGACTTCTGCATATACATACATATACATATACATACAAAATGGTTGGAAAATCAACGTTATTGACCGTCCTGGCTTCAGCCTCGGTGGCGTTCGCGGCTTGCAGTCTCGACAATCACTGTCCTGAAGAAACTCCATGTTGCTCTCGTGAGTCTGCTCTTCAAAGTATAAGTATGGGAGGTTGAACTAACAATCGTAGAATATGGAGAATGTGGTACTGGCGCATATTGTCTAGGAGGTTGTGATCCTCGAATGTCATTCTCTGTCGCTTCCTGTGTTCCCGAACCCGTCTGCGAGAGCGCTTCATATACCTTTACGAGCATGGATGGTATAACTTCAAACACAAAATACTTGGGTGATGCATCAAAGTCAAATTGGGTATACAGTGGAAGTCCAGTCATCTACGATAACAATGTGCTGTTGACTATGTCGGCAAACTCGGTCGGAACGGTTATGGCGTCTTCGACTTATATGTGGTATGGAAATGTAAAGGCAAAGTTTAAGACTAGTAGAGGTCAGGGTGTGATTACGGCTTTTATTCTTTTCTCGGATGTGAAGGACGAAATCGATTACGAATTTGTTGGTTCGGAATTGACCACTGCTCAGTCCAATTATTTTTTCCAGGGTATTACAAATTGTGAGTAAATCTCTCATGGGCGCACGAGAATATACTAATCTGTTGAAAGATGACAACGAGTTAAATATCACTCTTTCCGATACATACGCCAATTATCACGAGTACGAAATCGATTGGACTCCTGATGAGATTACTTGGCTTGTAGATGGACAGGTTGGACGTACAAAGAAGCGTGTAGATACCTGGAACGCAACCGCAAACCAATGGAACTACCCACAAACTCCTGCTCGAGTCCAACTTTCTCTTTGGCCCGGTGGTCTCGCAAGTAACGGTGCTGGAACTATCGCTTGGGCAGGTGGTGAAATTGACTGGAATTCTGAGGATATCAAAAACAACGGTTACTACTATGCCGCTTTTGAATCGGTCGATATCTCATGTTACAACGCAAAATCTGCTCCAGGAACCAATTCCGGAAAGTCATACTATTACAACAGTGTTTTGGGAACTAACGACACCGTGATCGATTCAAAAAATGCTACTATTCTGTCCTCCCTCTTGGCTACTGGAACAAATATGACCGCGGGAGAATCAGCAGCAGCTTCTGGTTCAACTGCCGTTTCCACCGCCGCAACGGTCCCTGGACTTACAGGTACCGGTGGTGGAGGAGTTGGAGATGACCATTCTGGTGATGACAGTAGCAGCAGTGATTCTAGCTCGGGATCAGCAACTTCATCATCCAGTGGTTCATCTTCAACTGGTAGCAGTGGATTCTCCCAAGGAGATGGCTCTACCACTACCAGCAAAAGCAGTGCAGATAGCCTCGTCGCAAATCAAGAACGAGTCCTCAAAGGTAGTGTATTTGCAGGTATTGTGGCAGTCGTTGCTATGATGGCTTTGTAAAGTACTGCATTATCGCATACGGTGGGGGTTCTTTTTTGGCATTTGCGTTTTTTTGAAAATTAGCTTGGCATTGGGTTGGGGGACTTACATTACAATAACCGCTTGAACAATTTTTTTACAGCTTCCTGTTTTTGTTATTTCTCGAGAGTAGATATGGAGAGTGGAGTGGTTGATATATCACTTAATGGCGTTTTTAGCTGTCCGTTCCTTTTTGTGAGGGTGGTTAGTAGGCTGGGGGTTTTTTAATAACAGTTTATTCTTGTGAATATATTTTTTGGCTGGGAGATGAAGATGGATGAGTGAGGGTCTGATAGATGATGACTCAAGATGAGATGGGATGAGACGAGCTAGTGGGATGTTGAAACGATACGAGATGAGATGATGGATAATGGATAATAAATCCTCAGAATTGAACAACCTTGGAGTTGACTCGAATTAGCTAGGTATTCAAATCACTCCTTCGAGCGGTTATTATAAATACATCAAAATTTACGAATTTGATTGATTGTTGAATCTTGAGTATTGAAGTGAAATTCAATCTGTGCGAGTGGATTTAGAGGGCTTTATATATGTGTACTCATTTTGTAAGAGTGTATGGAACCCCGGATACCTGGGAGGATACATAAGTTAGTGGGGATAAAAAGAGTATTTGCTTGCTAAAAGTCTGGGCGTGGAGATTGCCGAATGCTTGGCTATTTCTTATATGGATGTACTTGAGATTTCTAGATATGGATGGTTTGGGCTTTGAGGATACTTGCCATGGGAGGTTGGAGTTTGGTTGAGGGGGAGAGGTAGGGGAGGGGAGGGAAGGGCGGGTAGGAAATTCGTGGGTGCGATGATAGAGAAAGCTTTTAGGTTACTGTACTGTACAGTATTGATATATCTATTGTGTCTGCTTGGATTCGCATCGCATCGATATTCGTCAAATATTCTGCCTCCACGGCAGTGGCCTCCGGAGGACCAGCGGAGCGTCATTTATTGGAATTTGGAATTGATTATTTAGTAGTTCTATCGTTGAGCCAATTTTTTAATTTTTTTTGGTGAGTGGCGGTGTTGAGTAAACACTAGGTATCTGACATAGACATGGCAAAACCACGGTTCGTCGTGAACCTTTCATGTATCAGGATTGATTTGACGATACTTGAAGAGTTTCAACTTTCAGGAGGGGTGTTGGGATGGATTTTGCATATGGGAGGATGGGAGGATGGGAGATGAATTTATTGAGTTTTACTTGTTTCTCTTGCGGGGAGTTGGAAGGGTTTTGAGAGTTGGTGTGGTGGTTCATTAAGGGTTTGATTGTTGTTGATGTTTATGATTATGATTTCTTTTCTTCTTTTTTCTTTCTTCCTTCTTCAAACTTTTTTCTGTCTTTTACGAATCAATGAATCAATGATTGAATGGATTTGATATTCATAACACTTATCATATTGTTTTAATTATTTATTTTCTTGTCATTCCTTCTCTTCTATCTTTGATTTCTTTTCATCAGCGAAGATCGGATGACTTGAACTTGTCCTCTTTGGTCCCGGAGTATCTGATTCGAACACGATACGAATATTACCACCGCACCTTTGAGAGGGCTGTAATATTACTCTTTGTATTATCTGCCGTCATCTTTACGATCGTTTATCATCATCTCAGCATCTGCTCCGCGCCGCGCCGCCCTGTTTAAATCCTCGTTTCCCAAGACTATTTCTATTTATTGGGTTTGATTCTTCCCCGCTTTACTTTCACTCATTTATCGGTCTTGCTTTTGTGGTTTGTGTGCATATACGTCATTTTATCATGCGGGTTCAGAGTGGGTTATGGATATGTCCGTTGCTTGGGTGGAGGGTTGTGGATGCTCTCACGGTTGATACTTCACAGGCTGGTATGTTTGTTTGGTTGGTGAAGTTCGGATGTTGAGTCTGATGATTGCTGCTAGATTCGATTAAAAGCGCTGCGAGTTCGGTGGCTGCAAATTTGGTGTCGTATTATCATGGGAATGAATCGGTATGTGAATATCTTGGTAACATGCGATGCAGCTTCTTTGCTAATATACTCTAGGGCCAAACTCCAGGTCTTTTACCTCCACCTTATTTCTGGTGGGAAGGTGGTGGGATGTTTATGACATTGATAGACTATTGGCGTTATACAGGTGATACTTCTTACAATAGTATTGTATCTGAAGCTCTTCTCTTCCAAGCTGGTCCAGATGCCGATTATATGCCTGTGAATCAGACCAAAGATGAAGGGAATGATGATCAAGGATTTTGGGGAATGGCTGCGATGTTAGCTGCCGAATCGAATTTTCAAAATCCTCCTGCTGATCAACCTCAATGGCTTGCGTTGGCTCAAGCGGTATTTAATGAAATGGCAAGTCGATGGGATACTAGTACTTGTGGAGGTGGATTGAGGTGGCAGATATTCACTTTCAATAATGGGTTTACGTATAAGAATTCCATCGCGAATGGATGTTTTTTCAATATAGGAGCTAGACTGGCTAGGTATACGGGAAATAAAACGTACGCAGATTGGGCGGAGACAATCTGGCAATGGGAAGAGAGTGTGGGATTGATTGATAGTAGTTACAATATTTATGATGGGAGTAGTGATACGGATAATTGTGCGAGTGTAGATCGATTGCAGTGGAGTTATAATGCGGGGATTTATTTGCATGGAGCGGCGAATATGTTTAACTATGTGAGTTTTTTCTCTTTTGTACCTTCTCGTTTAATACAACGATGAATAGGAGATGGATTTTTTTTCGGGAAGTATAACAGGAAAGAAATACAAACTGACATATATACTCAGACCGATGGAAACTCCACTTGGCAACAACGCACCAACCAATTGATGAACACCTCAATCAACATCTTCGCCTCTAACAAAACAAATTCCATCATCACTGAACAGGCCTGCGAAACGGTTAATAAGTGTGACACCGATCAACTATCCTTCAAAGCCTATTTCACCGCTTGGCTCGCGTCTACTTCTATCCTCGCGCCTTTTACCGCTCAAAGTATCTTTCCCATCTTGCAAAGCAGCGCGAAAGCCGCGGGAGGACAATGTGTGGGTACGGGTGGTGCGTGTGGGTTTAAGTGGACGGAGGGAAACTTCGATGGGAACGTGGGGGCGGGACAGCAGATGAGTGCGCTGGGCGCGATACAGAGCGCGATGGTGGCGGTGCCGGGTACGGATAATGTGAGGATTGGCCCGGTGACGAATAGTACGGGCGGGACGAGCGTGGGCGATAGTGGTGCGGGGAGTGGGAAGACTGGGAGAGAGGGGATGGGGATGCAGGGGGTGGTGGTTACGAGGGGGGATCGGGTGGGTGCGGTGGTGGCGACGGTGGCGGTTTTGATGAGTTTGTGTGGGGGGGCGGCGTTTATGATTTTGGGGGAGTAGGGATTAGGGATGGGGAATGCGGGGTGTGGTTAGGAGGGGGGGGGGGGGATTTTTTGGATGGGATGGGATTTTGAGATACCTATTTTTATTACATTTCTCGGGAGTTGGGATTAGAAGACGAGGAGATGGTGGATGTATACTTGAGTATGCACACTTATCTTATGGAAAACGAATGGAGCCCCTTTGCAAAGTAAACGAAGAGGATCTAATTCGGGAATTGGAAATACATTGCATTAGGTTTGGGATTGGTATTGATATTGATATTGGGATTAGGATTGATATCAAACTGAATTGAATTTAGATCATCTTTGAATTGAGAAGTTGGCACTTGGGAATATTCTTATGGAAGTCTTTGTTATGTTTTTTGATAATTGGGAATTGGAAATGTGTAGGAGATTTTGTATACTTGATGTATTTTCTTGATTTTGGATTTTAAATTTTGAGGGGGGAGGGTGGAAGGTGGAAGGAGGGGGGAAGGAGGAGGGAAGAGGGGGGGTGGGGAGGTAAGGAGATGAAGAGGTTGGCGTGGAAGGAGGATAGGGAAGGGGAGGGAAGAAAAGGTATTAGGTGGGAGGCTTAGGGGCTAGTATTTGGTATCAGGTATTTAGAGGACGTTGGGGGAGAGGGGGGGTTGAAGATGTTATATCGGAACTAGTATATTATATACTAATGAGAGAAATAAGTTGAAATAGATAACAGCGATGGGTTTCATAGTACATCACAGCCCTTGTGCGAAAGTGTGAGGGTGATGTAAGTCTTACTATACTAAGGAGTATGATATTTAGAAAATACGAATATATATGTGTATGTGTATATACCTACACAGAGTTGTTGTAAATTAGAATTGTAAATTGGAAGAGAATGTCAGCTGGTGTTGGGGATGTGAGTAGGTCGGGTATCTATGCATATAGGTGTTTTGATCGAAAACACGTTTTTGGATGGAGGGCTTTGTGACTCTGAGATGTTTTTGGATTGGAAGATTGTAGTTAGTTTGTATTTGTATTTGTATCTTTTGGGGTTTGGGAGTTTGGGGAGGAGGTTGATTTGGTTGAGATTAGATGAATTGATGATGGGTTGTAGATAATGTGTTGGTTTATATATTAGGAACCTATGTATATTAATTCTCCTTCTTGATGAATGGAATGGATGAAGAGGTGGTTTCTATGCAGTTGATATAGTATGTTGTAGATAGTATTAAGCTGGGCAATGAGTTGATATGGATCGGATCCGAGGGTTGGGTATAGGTTAGATGATGCTTGTTGATTGGAACATTTTTTGTTCTTTGAGCTCTGTAGTTCTGGTATTTGGATATACTTTATTGTTAATTTTTTTGGCTGGTCAAGTCAATCTTATAAGGTTAATCAATTGATAGGGTTATGTGTGCACGTCAACTGAACTTTCCCATCCCTTTGCCCAAGTCTTCTACAATGCTGATATCACGTGATAAGGTTAATCTTACATCAAAACTCGCACACTCGATATGAATATCGATAAAGAAGGCAGGAGCTCACGAGAGCAGAAAATCGGAGGAAATGAACTTACTACAGTACAGAGGCTCACTTTTTGTTCATTCTTTGGGAACATGAAGGTCGGCACCACAAACACGTGAAGAGTGAATCTGTTTCTGTCAAATAAAAATTAGCGAGGTTTTTTGGCATGTGGTTTGGGGTCCCTTACTTCTCAACTACGGCTAAGATCATAGATAGGTATACCGGAAAGCCAAAGCCATGTTGCGGAACGCGGGAGGATGGAATATGATCCAGGGGAGGTTAGAGGATTGATGTCAGAGGCGTAGGGGAAATTTGAGGATCTCGGTTTTGGGGTATTTTGCTGTACTTTTTGGGTGTACGCGTGGTTTTCAAAGCTTGGCTTGGTGGATGGTTTCTTATACTTTTTGATTGTGACGCCGTAGACTTTGGAAGGCGCGATTTTTGTTGTTGATGGAGTGGTGGCGGTGCCTTTCAATCTTGCGAGGAGAAGGTAGCACTTGCTTGTTTTATTTTGTTATGCCACTTGTTTTGTTTACTCACTTTTTTCTTTCCTTTCCTCTCCTTCTCATCCTCTTCACACACTTGTTCGCCTTTAAGCAGATCGACAAACTGCGACTATTTTCAATAGATATTTCCTTCTCATGCCTATCAAATGGTATTCTTCTTCTCGAGGACTTGGTCCAGACTGTCCCATCCTTCATGTGGCATTCTTTTGCCATTCTCCGGATGCTCTACAACAACTTTAAGACTTCTAGATTCGAAACATATCTTAGGGGGGACTGAAAGAATTTTCCTATTAGCGCCATAGCCTCGAAGAGGTGAAGAATGTACATCCATTTCAAACGTTTCTTGGCAAGTAAACAAGGTATGAAATCACGTGAAAATGCAGAGAGAATACTGCAACGACGGTCTATCGATATTTATTCTCTTGTGATGCTATGCTAATATCATAAGGGCTGTACGAAATAGCTTTACATTTAATATCAGACGATACATTGATTTGTTCGATTACAATATACAATGAAGTCGAGTGACTTTTAGGTAGTGTGATTTATATGTTTGAAGTCAAATTACTTCATAATTCAAGGACTGTTGTTCGATATCACATTCCAATATGGGAATCTTGCCAAACATTACTCATTCCTTGAGTATTCTTGACATTAATTTGTATCCTATGTCTCTGACTTTATCGTCTCCTTGACGCGGGAAAGACGCCATCTACATTCTTCCAAGTAACATATTCAAAAACAAAGCTTACATTCTATATATCCTTCAATTCCTTGAAAAGTATCTTTTTACACACTTTCACGTCGGTCTTTATACAGAAGTCAAGTAGTTGTTATTTTCAGACATTTCGAAGCCTCAAATATCATCTACTCGAGTTCACCCAGACACTACGTCAGGACTATGCGTCCAACTTCACTTCCAAAGTGCCTGCTGCAGGTTGCAGCTTGTGGTATTGCACTCATTCCTTTCGCTCACGCGGTACCAGCTACTGTTTATTCAACTGTCACTCGTTATAGAATTTCGGTCGTTCCCCAATATACGACTTATACTGATGTCTCTTTTTCAATTCTTACTTATACTGCACCCCCTTCAATTCATACCGAATATGTCACTGCCACAGAAGTTAAGCGTAGAACTACGACTATCTTCGATGGAACAACAACTGTGATCGAGCCGGCTCAAACTGTATTTGGTGAGTACCTTGAATATTGGTCAAATCATGAACCTATTCTAATGATCAATAGCATCAGAATGTGGTAGCACCACACAGTCTTCTTCTGCAGCCCCTTCATCGGATATTTTTAGCAGTTCGACTGTTTCTTCTGAATTTACTTCATCTTCTGGTTTCACTGTTCCACCAGTTAACAATGCCAATTCTGGATCTTCATTTACTAGTGAAGTGTCATCAACTTCAGTTCCACAAGTCACTTCCGAGCCACCTATTACAACTACTGAACCTGCAGTAACAGAAGTGGTCAGTACCGAAGAACCAGGGGTTACAACTCTGCCGCCTTCGGAGCCAACTCGCGTTTCATCTGCCGATACACCGGCTGGTACTTATAATGCAGTGGACTGTTATTCAGATGAAGAGGGTACTGGCTTTCCCTTGGCTCCACCTGTCACGGATAGTACCGATCCAAATACTTATGACACAGTCGATCACTGCCTTGAATTCTGCTCTACAGCTAATGGAGGTAACCCATTTAGATATGCAGGAATCGGGCCAGGACACTGTTACTGTTCAAATGGATTGCTTGAAGCTGAACCAGCCACCAATTGTTCATATCCATGCCCAGGTGATTCGACACAAATATGTGGAGGAAGTCCTCCTCCCACTAGAAGACTCAGACGTCGTGCACCTGGAACCTCGATTATTATCTACGAGTTGGCTGGATACGTTCCTCCAACATCAGTCATTTCTACAGATGTCGGTGCAACCGAGACAACAGGCCCCAGCTCAACGAGTGAAATCATTGCCACTGAGGAACCTGGTATTACTTCTACAGAAATCCTTCCAACGGAAACACTAGGTGCCAGTTCAACAACTGAAGTTATTGTCACCGAGGAACCTGGCGTTACTTCTACAGAAATAATTCCTACCGAGACTCTTGGAGCCACCTCTGCGACTGAAATTATTGTCACTGAGGAACCAGGAGCTACAACTACTACTGAGGTCGTCAATACTGAAGAATCTGGAGCTAGTTCAACAGAGGCAGCTAGTAGCACTGGCACAGGTATTCCACCTGTCAATAATGTTGGATCTGGAACTATGACCACTACAACCACCACTGATGGCATTGAATCTACCACTGAGGTATTCACCGAGCCAGGAGCAACTACCACATCCGAAGCCGAAGAAACAGGCGCTAGCACAACTTCGGGAGTTGTTAATACCGAGGAACCGACAGCTGTCACAACTTCTGAAGGTGTCATTAGTACTGAGCAACCAGAAGTAACTACAACGTCCGAGATTATTAATACTGAAGGACCTGGGGCAACCACAACTCCAAGCCCAGAAGAAACCGTAGCTACAACGACTTCTGAGGTCGTAAATACTGAGGAGCCAGGAGTCACTACAACGTCGGGAGCTATTATTAGTACCGAGGAACCAGCCGTAACTACGAGCTCAGAAATAGTGAATACCGAGGGACCTAGTCTTACTACAACCTCTAGTCCGGAAGAGACTGAGATTTTGAGTACCGAGGGACCTGGAGTTGCAACGACCTCGGAGGTTGTAAATACCGAAGAGCCACAAACAACGTCAAATACAAGCCCTGAAGAAACTGGGCCAGCTACTACGACTTCTGGGGCTGTAGTCACTGAAGAACCAGGAGTTAGTACAACTTCCGATGTGCCTGAGGGCACAAGCACTGGTACTGGCATTCCACCTGTAAATAATGTAGGATCTGGTACCATGACAACAACCACAACAACTGAAGCACCCGAGTCTACTACGGAAGCGGGGTTAACTACCGAAATTGAAGTTACGACGACTGCTCCTCTCTCCACAAGTGCGCAAGGAGTATCATCTACAAGCTCTTCCCCAGCATCCACATCTATTACACCTCCTTCATATAGTTATGTCTGCGCAAGTATACCAAATCTGTTCAATGTAGTTATTGATGAACCTGGCAAGCCAAAACAATGGTTATCTCAACTTAATTATCCAGATAGTGGAACCGTTGAAGGCACATGGGGCTATGATACATTACCACCCGTATTATCACGCTCTCAAGCAGCTCGTTTCAATATTGGATTTGGTAACGCTTTCCAAGCAAAACGTCAATCTGATAATGCTCCAATCTCAGGTGCTGTTCGATTGACCGCTTTAGGATCACCTCTTCAACTTTTCACTGCGGACCATATTTCAGACAGCATGAGAGTATTTACCGCTAGTATTGGGGCAGATTGTTCACTTGGCTTGGATATTCCGAACACTGGGGACAATATTCTGGCTATATGCAGTGGTGTATTCACTATCCTAACACCAGCTAAGCAAGCTCAAAGAGGAGATGCATGTACTCAAGTTCGAGCTTTTGCTGTTGCAGTCAATGGACCTTCATCAACATTGTCAACAAGCATTGCTTCACATACAGGATCAAGCACAGGATTGATCGGTACTGAAGTATCTGAAACTGGAGCTTCTTCTACTCCATTGATCGCAACAACTATACCATCTGGAACTTCCGGTCTGGTGACAAGTACTTCAACCTTCTCGCCTATCACATCTTCAACTTCAATTGCTGGGTGTCCTGTCGCACCATTTTTCAGAATCTTGGTAAATCAGACGGGAATGCCAGCACAATATCTATGGGATCCTGTCTCATTCGGTGATGATGCGTTATCATTCACCACAGATGCATCAAAGAGTTTGACCTTCTCATTATCACCTACTACTGGTCAACTTCAATTCAATATTGTAGATTTCTTTGGAAATCCTGTATTATTAGCATCTAATCAAGATACCCACAATGCTGGAAATGAAGCAATTTTCTTCTCTACTGCTACCAAATATCAACAACTTGGTTACCAACCTGTTGTAGCATCTATCAAACCAGATTGTTCCATCGGTTTGACATTACCATATAATGCCGCTAATATTATACAAGCTTGTCATGGGTCGATCTACTTGATGTTGTCACCTGGAGCAGGTTGTGTAACTGTTTCATTGTTGATGTTGCCTTTTGATCCTTCGGCCACAACCACGGCTATTACATCTACAACGTCTTTTTTAGTTTAAGTTCGGCGAGTCTGGAAAGCCCCTCCGTTACTTCGACTGAAGCCACTCTTTCTTTCTCATCAGTTGAATTGTCTAGCGGATCGCTAGCTACCAGCTCGCCTGACTTTACGAATACACCGTCCGGGGTGTCCAGTTCGTATTTTTCTATATCATCTTCATTATCAGATCAGTCAGTTTTTACAACGCAAGGAACTCTGACTTCTTCGACGGTCGGTTCCTTCATTAGCTCTTCAGCATATGAGTCACCTAGTAATTTGGCAACAAATTCTTCCTCTATTATTAGTTCATCTTATCCATTATTTACCTCCGAGCCATTCTCACAATCTGAATCGCCTTTCCTATCTCAAACTCTGCAAACTTCTTCACAAAGTGCTTCATTTACTTCTGATATCTTCTCGTTATCGACTATACCATCTTCATCCATTATTGAAAGCTCAATATCTGCAGCCGTTTCTTCATATGAATCCAGCTTGGCATCATTTTCGGCTTCTCAATCTTCTGGATTCATGACAAGCTTCTCCACAACTTCACTCTCAAGTTTCGAACCTTCAGAAACTCAAAGCACTTCTATTCCATCCGTTTCGAGTGCTGAGTCTTCGAGCTTCGGAGATGGAACTTCCACTGGTATTCCACCAGTTAATAATGTAGCTTCTGGTACGACTACAACGACTGAACAAAGCAGCTCATTCGCTTTGGAATCAACATCCCAACCTGAAATTACATCTACTTTCGTATCTTTGTCTATGTCAGAACAGTCATCTTTACCACAGTTCACATCTACTTTGGGGCCATCATCTTTATCTGAAAATTCTTCCACTATTGAACAATCTTCTTTGCCTCAAATCACAACTTCTTCCGATGCCCAACTCGTTACTTCAGCACCTACGACTTCATCTCTCCCAATTGAAGCATCTTTAAGTGCCGGCACTTCAACCTTTGAAACAAATTCGGCTCCTGTGTCAACGAGTGGAACTGAATCCACTGGAACAACAGTTCCAATAGTTGGAAATTTAGAATCTGGAACTTCATTTGGAGCCTCGGAAACACCCAGTAGTACTATATTGTTATCAGTAATTACGGAAATCGGTACACTGACGAGTGGATTTTCAATTTTACCAACTGAGGTCTCTCCTAGTTTGAGTGGCTCAAATATTGTAACAAGTGTGCCTTCCGAGCCTACCTTTACGGGTGGTGTCTCAAGCACTGAGCTTCAATTTACATTGAGTGCTGAGACATCGGGAAGTATCGGTGGAGTATCTGAATCTTTGATTGAGACCGCCGGTGTTTTCAGCAGTACAGGCGCAAACACGATTGGGTCTACGAATCCGACTGAGACTTCTATTGCCTCCCAAAGTTCCAACGTTGAGAGTCAATTGCTTACCACAAGTATTCCTGGCTTGTCAGCACTCCCATCTACTTTGGTTGGAAGCTTTAGTCTCATCGAAAGTTCCGGGATCATATCAATTCCATCCATCCAGTCCACAGATTCCGTGATTGAGTCTCAGTCACAGACCACGATCATTTCCATCGAGTCCGAAATCCCATCAAGTTCAGTCCTAACCCCTGGACCCACGATAACTTTGTCTTCCGAAATTGAAAGTCTTTCGGCAGCTCCAAGTACCTTACTTTCAGGAATACCCTCAAGTACGATCGAAATTTCCTTGATTTCTTCAGTTCAGTCTACTCAATCTTCACTGCCTGTAGTTGAGCCCTCTACAGCAGCCGCCAGCAGTCTTCTTTCTTCGGAATTATCATCCCAACAGCCCCAGGCATCTTCCATTGCTTCGATAATACCATCATCTGTGCCCTCACAGTCTGAAATTTCTTCTACCGTGGAAGAACTCTCAACTGTAGGTACACTCATTTCTCTCTCATCTACGATTGCTGGATTTGAGAGCTCTTCCGACATTGTTCTGAGCACAAGTTCGGGTGCCACCTTATCTGAGTCCTTCTCCAGCAGTCTTTCCCAACTCCCATCGCTTACGAATGGAGAAATTGCCATCAGCTCTTCGGCTGTTGAAGCCAGTAGCACATTTGGTAGCAGCATTCCAATTGTTGGAAATATCGGCTCGGGAACTTCCCTTCAATTCTCAGCTTCGGAAACATCTCTATCTATTCTGCCAAGTTCCTTGACATCAGATCTTGGTTCTGTAAGCTCTAGTCTTGTGATCGTTTCAAGCACGGTCATTTTGACGGTTGAATCACAGACTTCCGAACCCAATTTCTCTTCCACCACTTCCTTGGGAAATACAGCGCCTTTGGAGGCATTCGTTGAAACCTCATCATCGCCACCCGAGCTTACTTCTAGCTCAGAGAGTACACTTTCAAATACTGGAGGATCACAAGCTTTACCTTCAACAGAATCACTTGCAATTAGCCCAGCTATTAGCTCAGGGTCTCAATCTAGCTCTCTACAAACGACTTTCGATTCTGAAGTTTCGAATATCAGCACTGATCAAGTTCTTCCTTCCACTGAAAACCCTGAAATTATCTCAACCACGCAACCTTTGTCCCCCGCTACCCTTTCGAGCAGTGGACTTGCAAATGAGGCTCCCTCATCAACACAAGGTATATCATCAGTGGCAACTTCGACTCAGTTAGGTGAATTTTCGTCGGGGATTTCCAGTTTACAAATCGCGGAAACATCTTCATCAATACAGCAAGGTCTCTCTTCAACAGTATTGATTGAACCATCTCAGCCAGCTGTATCCTCCGATTTGACTGGAAGTGCATCATCTGAAATCTTAAGTGCAAGTGCAACAATCACAAGCCTTGAGACCACCGTGATCCTGACAGTTATTTCGACATCTGCGTCTGATTTTGGTTCCGAACCTGAATCAATTACGGCTTCATCTACTACTGATATACTAGCATCGATCGCTCCAAGTCTTTCTGCTTCGGCATCGGCCTCTCAGATGAATTCGGGATCTCCAGCTAGTTTAGCAAATTCAGGCTTAGAATCAACCACGATATCGGCTTCAGAATCCAATCTGCAGAGCGCAGCTTCGTCCTCAATACCCAATGAATCTGTAATTCCGGAAGCATCCTCGACAGGAGGGCTTCTAGGTACATTCGTTCCAGGTGCTTCTCAGACAAGTTTTGAAGACATTACATCTTCGAGCAGTTTCCCTTCAAGTACATTATCATCGGGATCTTTCTCTACTATCGAATCGCTCTCATCTGCCAGTGAATCTGGAACCGGGATACCTCCCATCAACAATGTAGTATCTGGAAGCACTAGCACCAGTACCGCCTTTGAGACCACATTGCCAGCTTCCGAATCTCAGATTTCCAGCACTGAGCAACTATCTGCGGCCTCCAGTACACAAGGTTTAACAGATTCGAGTGGCTTACCTCTTGGTACAAGTATAAATCCATCGCTGTCCACCTTGGAATCAGGAACTAGTTCTAGTACTGAGTCAGCATCAAGCTCTGGATTTCCTAGCATAACGATATTCAGTTCAACCCCCTCGCCATCGACTACACTCTCGGGTGCATCTGCTAGTGCAACGTCGTCATTCGATTACATTGGCTGTTCTTCAAACTCAACAGGCACCCTAGATGGCCCAACAACATACTCATCGGATATGACCCCAGCTATCTGCTCAATTATTTGTTCTGAATACGAATATTACGCAGTTGAGAGTAGGGTTAAGTGTGTATGTGGCGATACCATAGAGTCAGGTGGTATCTTGTCAGGTGCGAATTGCACCACCACTTGTGGTGACGGTAATGGTACTTCATCTTGTTCATCGGCATCTGCATCTGCTAGTGCCTCTACACTGGTAACAGTACTAAGGCCTAGAAACATTGCAGCTACGGGGAGGTATCCTAAGAGGTGGTAAAAGATAAATGGAATGGATTTTGTTTAGTGTTTTGGGATGTAACAGGGGGCTTAGAGTGTTTGGCGTGAGCACTAGTTTCATATATAGTTTTGATTAGTTTTCCTTCTCCTATTTCTTTCTATGCCAGTAGTTGTGGTTGTCGGTTGGTTAAATGTATTCGTTTTAGATGTATGGGATTTTGGAGGAAAAATGGGTGGGCAAGCGAATGGTCTGAAATGTTTATCTATGGATTTCTTTGAATACATGAACTTTTGTGTCTGATCTTCCTATGTTTAGAATGATATTGCGTTTCTTTCACTTGAAAGTTCTTGATATATTGTGATATTTGTAACATGCAACAGGATGAGATACACTTGCGAGTATAAAGATAGTGTATTGATAAGTGCACGGCAACATACATGCGTATTGTTATGGCGCTTAGAAACTCACTCTATTTACCAATACAAATATGTGCTCTTGACAAAATCAGCCAAAAGTCTTCGAACATAAACGACCCCGTAAGAAACAACTCCACAATATCAACCCCCGACGTACTATGCCAAAATTCTCAACGTCTCATGTTAAAGTTTAATCTGCCGAATTTCCTTCATGGTAGCTTCAGTTATAATTTCCCAACCTCCTTCTGAGGAGAGGTCCGGCTTGTCCATGGCCATCACTTGAACAGCGGAATCTTTTCTGCAGTTGGGACATCTTCCTTTCTTCTCGATTTTGTCGGAGTTCTCGCCAGCGCAATCTTTGGTGACTTCTTTGCAGAGGATGAGAAATTCGGTTGTGATTGTGTGGTCGCAGGCTTTCCAGTACCAGTGGGTTGTTGTGCACATTTTGAGGTGTGAGGGCTTGGAGGTTTGGGAGACGAGGGAATGAGATGGATTGGAGGAGTGGTAGGTTTGGAATTTGGATTCGAGGGAGTATATGGGTATGTGTTTGACTGTGGGTTTGGAAGTGATATTGTGGAATTTGAAGACTGGGAGAGCAAGGTTGGAGAAAAGAAGAAGCCATTAAATATGATGGTGGGATAGGAACACAAGGAATCACAGTCATGACCTGCTTGTTTGTGTGAATATTGTCATGATGTATCAAGACTAAGTATCTATCGGTATGACTTTTCTATCAAGGAGATCATTTAAATTTAGATTGCGTAATTGAGATCCATAACTTTATGAATATTTGAACAATGAAGCTTTCAGAGATGACACGACCGTTGTTGACTTCAAACCTGGAGAGATAAGTGTCCGCAAGTAATTCAAATGGACAGTCTGATGGAACGAGAGACTCTCTCCTTGACCTCGCGATACGCATTGTGTACTTTCTTTTTTAATGAGTGATGCATGATATGTTGGAAGAGTCCGCAATTTGGATGGAGAGGATCTTATACAAGTGTCCCTCTTTTTCCACATCGTAAGTTCGTATCTACAAATACAATAAGAAAGATGTAGTGCAGAACTTGGACTATCAATATCTTTGTGCACATTCACCGAATAAAATAAATAAAACGAACACTGTGAATAATGGTTTCTTTCAACGTTCCTTCGAATGGGAATCATTGATGGTCCCATATTGTGTTCGATATTATGCACGTGATATGCAGCTAAATTTTTCGCTTACACTAGCGTTTTTCGCACACAATTCTCCATTCCAGAAATCTCGGTGCGAAATTTTTGAAAACAACCAACGACGACGACAAATCCAGGTTCCTCACCAATCCGACAAGATGACGAAGATCAACACCTGTATGTACCATCAATCGATTGTTACCGCAATTCTGCGTAGTTCTCAATTCGATTTTGCCAATAATCCCATGAGATCGCAAAGCTAACAAAGATTTTTTTCAGCCCTCCACTCCTCCAGGAGAAAGTCCCGCAAGGCTCATTTCGATGCCCCATCCAGCGTCAGACGTACCATCATGAGCGCTCCTTTGAGCAAGGAACTCCGTGAGAAGTACAACGTGCGTATAAATTCTCTGCGATATTCTCGATTTTCAGCATCTAACAGAATTTTTTCAGGTCCGCTCCATCCCAATCAGAAAGGATGATGAGGTCACCATCGTTCGTGGTTCCAACAAGGGATCTGAGGGAAAGATCACCTCCGTCTACCGTCTCAAATACATCGTCCACATCGAGCGTGTCGTCAAGGAGAAGTCCTCTGGACAATCCGTTCCCCTCGGTATCCACCCATCCAAGGTCATCATCACCAAGTTGAAGTTGGACAAGGACCGTGAGAACATCCTTGAGCGCATCAAGGCTGGTCGTGAGATCAAGGAGAAGTTGAAGAGCAAGGCATAAATTTGGCATATAAAATTGGGTTGGGATTGGCGTGCTTTCGATGAGCGTTACATGCATTAATCCCTGGCTTCTGCCAGCTGGATGTGCTAGGCATAGTCAAATGAAAAATTATGGCCATTTCACATCCTTCGTGCTTGCACGTCTGGTATCACTGTGAAATGCTCCATGGGAGTCCTCCCGAAGCAACAAGTGTCTACGATGCTTGTGACAACACGTTGTTGTGTTGTTGATTGCTATACCTGTTTTGGGAGGACTGGCCCTCTACTAACTTGTTCTAGGATTATTGTGACATACATGCTCGTTCTCGTGACCATTTACGCTCATATATCACCTTGTTGACATTTTCTACTATTGTTTTCGAGATAAACGACGAGCGGAGAGGAAATCCAAAGTTTTCCCTTTGAAGTTAACTTTCTTGCCTGCAGACTTTCCTCTAGATTTCACTAAAATCTCTGAAGAACGAGAGTTTGATGGCAAGGGACATCATCGTTGTTTTATAATTATGCTATATACTCGTCTTATCGACGGCAATTGACGATCTCTATACTAGAATTGTCCGATGCAACCCAACAAACTACCAGAAATATACTTGATTCAGATTAAAACTTCTCAACATATGGTCTGACATCCAATTCCTGAGTGAAATGTGATCTGTGTTGTGTGTGCAAATACCAATATGCATCCGCAATCTATACATCATGTTAGTCATTGACGCCGAATTCAAATAACATGTACTTACAGCATCGGCCTTGATCTTTCCATCCTCAACCCCTCCATTCGCTTGCCATTCCTTAGTTCTAGGAATATCAATCACACCGTCAATGATCGCATGCGCGACATGTACTCCTTTAGGACCAAACTCTCTAGCTAAACTCTGTGTGGTTGCTCTCAAAGCAAATTTACCACTCGCGAATGATGACATTAGAGCACCGCCTCTTATGGATGCTGTAGCTCCTGTAACGATCAGGGAGGGCGGATGTGGAGAATCAGCCACGGAATCCAGAAGGAGTGGTAAGGCTTTTTGTGCAAATAGGTAGAATCCCTTTCTATGCATTATTTAGCTTTTGTTCTGAACTCATTTTCCCACCATCTGTTTACTCAAATAGTTGGAAGAAACATTACTCACCCGTTACTCTCGTACCCCGCCTCATAATCCTCCAAACTTAACTCCAAAAATGGCTTCCTCACAAACTTGCCCCCTACATTATATACCGCAGCTGCCAATTTCTTTGAACCGTATTGCTTCTTGATTTCCTCAAATGCGTTGGTTACGGAAGAGGGATCAGAAACATCAGTGCTGATTCCGATTGCTTGTCCACCGGATGAAGTGATAGCTTTTATGGTAGGTTCATAATTGGCGGGATTGCGGGCTAGGAGCACGACGGGGTAGGTGGAAGCAAACTTGAGGGCGACAGAGTGGCCTAAGGGAGGGCGTATATTAGAATCTCTATTCTCCAGTAGTAGTTGTGATGTTGGATAACTTACCAGTACCTGCACCAACACCGGCGATGATGCTAAAGAAATTACTGGATGGAGGCATGTTTGTATTATTAGTTGTGTAGTAGCTTAGAATGGACAAAACTTGGTAAACGATCAGAAGACGTTGATTGAAAATCCGTGGTGTAGATGAGGGGTACAAAACAAAGGGAACAGAGCACGTTAAGAAGATTTATATGGAAATTGCGAGATGGGACAGCGAGATGGGACAATGTGTTTGATTGATAATACTATATGCATGAATACGCTGCTTCGTTCAATCAATGGACAGGAAAGCTGATGATTAAACTTTTAGCTATGGCATTTGTTTGAAGAGAAATGACGATTGCAGCTTGATAATGGAAGCTTTGTAAGAAGCTCGGTGGGGTGAACACCGATGAGACCGATGATGAGTAATCTGTGATCTGGTAACGTGAAGATGGTGTTTTCCGTTCTTATCATCACTGTGGAATCAATCGTATGAAGACACAGATGAGAACAACGACGAGCGACGAGCGAAGGATGAAGATATAAATATACTTCGATGTATAGAATCGACTGAAAAGCAGCATGCTAGCCAATGATGGTCGATTAAATAGGTCTAGAAAGGAACATTTGCGATTTGACCTTTACCATCATTGCCACCACGATCTAGACCATAGATCTGCTTCTAACTAAGCACTGCCTTTCTACCATTCACGCTTCACGACCAAACTCTTTTTACCTTACGAGGGCGTGTTTTTATTGAGGGCCCGGGTCCGTGCGCAAGTATTTTCCACACCAAAATTCACTTATTTCAGAATTTAATATTAAATTAATTTAGTATTATTATATATTCAAAATTTCTAATAAAGATAGAATTTAATAGAAATTTTTATAATATAATTTTAGGTTTTTTATTGAATATTTCAATTGCTTTAAAATATATAATATATTATTGATATTTGAAATTACTATAGAAAATAATGCTTATTTTGAAAATCAAAATTATATATAGAATTTATCAATTAATATTACATTAAATTCTATAAAACTAAAAAAAATAAGAAATCTATTGAATTCCTATATACTATTTGAGTTTCAAAGCTTTATAATGATTTATTCAATTACTATATATTTATAAAAATAATGAATAAAGCATAGTTTTTGGTGAGGAAATTCGCTTAAATTTAAATCGGGCAATTCCAAATACTGTCGATAAATATCACCATGCGAAGATTTGTTGCACATCTGAAAAGCAGCCGGAGACTCGTCTCCTCAATAGTTTGATATCAAAATGGTTTAAGAGCAAATCAATAAATACCATGAACACGCCTACGACCTAATAAAGTCCGGATCGTCTTTACTCCACGTTGCACGAGATTTGAATGTGCGATTGTCGTATGATAAATTCCGGACGTTTCATTCCTTTTTGGAAAAGTACAATGAAACGGATCTTTTACTCCTACGTTGTAGAAACTGGAGCTTAGACGATCATCCCCCATGTGTATGTAAGATCTTACTATCTACTACGAGTACCTATGTAGATAGCTGCGGATGTGAATGTGGGGATCAATGGACCCCTATTTCTGGGAGGATCCCTCGCATGGGTAATCGGATTTGAGGTTTGATATTTAGTCTATTTATGGAGAATTGAAGAGCTGATGGATAAGAGACGAGGTAAAATTAATCGATGAAATAAGAGCTCAAAAAGGAGATGATAAGAATCAAATGCTCCTTCATAGAACTACATGTTCTCGCTGTTCCTATTCTCTACATGCAATTCTGATCAAGTGATGGATTATCAGACATAGCACGTGATAAATGGACCTTTATGGAGACCTTTGGACCAGAGACATGCAACAAATACTTGTCTTTTCTTGGAGAAAGATCATGTGCTTGAATTCATGATTGGCTGTATTCTTTCATCATCTGATTCTGTGCAACGTCGGCCGACCAATAATCTCCATGACATCAAGACTTATTGTTGTACAGTTGTGTAGAAAGGAACCCGTGCCGCAAACCTCAAACACCACTATCAATCATCACCCACACCACCTCGATCCAATCCTCTCCCGGCAGCCCATCTCCGTCATACACACATTCCTTCTTCAGGACCAAGTGGATACACCTACGATATGCAACAAATGCCGACACCCTTACGTTTTCCATACCATACTCACTAGCTTTTGCATATATAAGTTTCATATTTGTCAGCTCATATCCCCTTCCCTGAAGAGTCGTGAAAATCTCCCCCCGAGAGGAATATCTGGGGCTTAAAAATGTAACCTCGTGAATGCGCCAATATCTCAATCGGGATAGGTCAGAAGCACAATGTGACAAAACCGCAATAAGTTCATCCGATGCGATATGCAACAAAACTTTTCACTCGCAACACCTTGCGTCGTCTAATTGGTGGTGTTTATGCGTGAGGTGTATTTAAATTCGGGTGTGTTATGGATGTCAGGAGCTGGGCTGCGAAAAGTGTTCAGCCTTATACGCCAATCGTTATCATTTGATGTAATGTTTCTAAATTTGTTGTTGAAGTCGTTTCTCAGTCATAATCCAGGAAGTACCATTGTGAGAGACGACGGCAAGCTCATGCCACTCGGTATTCAACTCATAGTTGAAACTGGGCGTATGGTTGCGGAATATGTAAAAATCTACATGTGTCGATTGCAGTTCCGTGTACTTTGTCTGGTTGACAAATAATTTGAATCTGGAATACTGCGTATTGAAATGCGTACATGTAGAAAACCACTGTCTCTATCGATACTTCTATAGTACATACAGAAAGTTGACTGTTATGGAGAAGATCTGGATTTAAGTCAAAGTATCTTGTGAGCATTCAAATATCTCTTTAATTGTTTCTTAACTACAATATGAACGAGTTAACATGAAGTTCATGTGCATCTTCCCCACCAAAGGTGACACGGCGACACAAGTATGAAACCATCACCACATTCCCTTTCAACTTTCTTCCCATTGCAAACTATTGTCCATCCATAATCTTCTCAAACACCACAGCGTTCTAGCAAGAGAAGTTTCCACGCAATGACATAGGCTTCATTGAGTGACTCACGATTCATTAGATGGGGGACTTCGCTCAGATGTTCGGGAGAAGCCTTTTCTGAATCGCACTGGCAAAGGCCCGGCAAGTGTGTACCAGGTCAATCCGAAACCGTGCAATCTGGGAATGAAGTGCATGCCTTGATGTATTTAAACCCACAGTTCGCGTGGTGACATACCGCACCCACGAGGACCGAAGGACATACCTCACTGCAATCATTTCCTAACGCCTTGTACTTAACAAGAAGGCTGGCCTTGATCTCGGCGAATTGTTCATTAGTTAAGGTGTCAAACTCAGCAGGGAAGTCCATGCCGACATCCTGTAGTAATTTGAGCTCCCTGAAAAAAGTCTTGCTCTTGATAAGCTTTGGTGGAACTGGTGGAAGTTTTGGTGGCTGGGGGGATCGACGCATAACGTGGATCGGGGAGAAGAGGGTTGCTTCATATCTCTGGAGAATTGTTAGATTTGCATTTATGGTACGAACGGGTATGAGACTTACCAAATGTTGCTCAACCTGCATAGAAGCGCCAGTAGACTCTGGAACAACCCATGTGGACAGATTAACATCCTCAGGAGCGACTGGTTTATGCGGATCGCCGTCCTCGAATTTAGGCTTTCTCTTTTCTTCAGCGTCTTTAGAAATTGTAGGAACATAAGCATTAACGGCTGTACGAAGTAGACCGTTACATGTCGGAACGAGTTGACACATGCGGCAGATAGGATGAGGGTCTTCATGGTTATCGCCAGGCTTCAAGAAATTCTTATCAAATGAAAACAGAGCTGGTAAGGCGTGTCTGCATTTCTCGCAAATGATGAGATCACCAGTCTTATACCAACTCGCATTGACTGTCTGACATTTGAGTTGTCGATATAAATTTTCGAATATCTGCTGCCACTGACCAGCAGGAGTATCGAGGTCGAATCCATCTAATCTCAGCGCGACACCTTGATCTTTGGGCTTGTGATCTTTGATGTCAAATTCCTCGGCCATCTTGAGGAGATCAAAAGGAAGCCTATAGCGATGCATGAGATATCCCTGGAGGTCTTGGTACACGTCTTTGAATTGGTCAAACAAGTAGGCCTTATCTTCAATTTGCTTGAGGATACTCTTGACAGAAATCATGTTGGCGTTGACCATATCATACAGGTAGACATAGAGGATTGTGAAATCCATGCCACGGATGTCACCAATAGTAGAAGGAGTGCTGTCGACGTAATGGAGAAGTCTGATATGGGGCATATTATGAAATTCACGGAAGGCTGGCAAGGCAATCGTAACAATTGTACGCCAGCATGCGTATCTGCATCCGTATAATTGGATGGTGACAGCGTGTCGGAATCGCTCGAAGTGTTCCATCAACCAGAGGGATTGAAAGCTGACAGACCTATAGACGATGTAGTGATGGTAGGTGGATCTGTCACTTGGAATGCAAGCTGCCTGTGAGTCCATGTCTGCCTCTACGTCGCTCAAGCTCCCCATCTTCAATGTTTCATTAGTGTTGAAGAAAAACTTGATTATCTTTCCAGGTTCGTAGACTGATTTTCCAAAAGAGACTTGTCTAGGCAAGTTCTTATGACAATATCGCTGGTAGTAATAGACTGGGTCTAGGATCAAATTGCCGACCTCATCTTGAAGCCCTTGGGGGATGCGCTCAAGACGAGTTAGAAACTCTTTAGCTGCTTGATCTTGAGTGCCATTTGCCAATAAATTAATGAGATGACTGGTGGCTAAAACATGGGAAATGCCGCCACCTGAATTGCGAGATTTGACAATAGTGGCAGGAAAAAGGTCAATTGTTGGGTGAGTAGGCTCCTTACATTCACCAAAGAGTGCTTGTAGATAGTCACTTGGAAGCTCGGCACCAACAATAGGAGGGGCTGCAGGTTGATCAACAGAGTTCTGACTTGAAGGTGTAGATGTTGTAGTAATATCTAAATCCATGTCAACAACAGCCATGTCGGCAGCAGGTAGATTGGCAGCAGGTAGACCATTGGCAGGTAGGTCGGTAACAGCCATGTCAATAATAGCCGCATCGGCAACAAGCAGATCGGCGGCAGGTAAATCGGCACCATCGCCGTTTGAGACATCGACGTCTTGAGCTGGTAAAACTTGATTGATCTCAGAGACAGCATCCTAATCACCGTTAATATACAATAATCTCACATGAATTGAAGAGAAGGAGTAATCTTACCTGTTCAGCTGCCACGTCTTCAAAGGCTTTTCTGAGCAAGGGCTTTGGGACCTCGAAGGCGACGATGGCTTCTTGGATATAGTGGTTGCAGTGCGTGACCTTAGGGCTCGTTTGATTGCAAAATCCGCGCTGAATCCGCTGAAATAATCCGCTCTTTGTGCTACCACGGATTCCGCGGTGGCAGCAATCCGCTTCAAAAAGAGCGGATTATTGATCTATGGTTTTATGGTTTGTATGTCAAATCCGTTAAATAATCTGTCAAAATGAAAGGAAGTGGAGCACGTGTATAGCACGTGCACGAATTAGGTGGGGTAATTCGAATTTTCAGTATGCTGCCGCCATTTGAATGGCTAAATAAGCGAATGTGGGGATAGCTTTATTTAAATTTACGTACAATTATAAACTCTAATTCAAAATAAACCTATAGCTTCAGGCTTTATCCATTATAATTTCAGGCTTTATATACTAAAACTTTAGGCTTTAAAGCCTATAGAGGCTTATAAAAAGAACGGATTATTTCAGCGGATTCAATGAGGCCAGCTTTTTCTAGTCCTCGTTTTCAATCCGCGTTTTCATTTTCCTATACAAATTTATTAAAAAACGTGGATTATTTAGTGTCATTTTAGAGTGACCCACCCCTTCCCCATTTCAAAATACACTAAATTCATTGAAATGCGGATTATTCGACAGAATCCGCGATTTAACATCCAAACATAAATTCAAAATCCGCTTTCAAAAAGCGCGGAATATTCAGCGGATTCAGCGCGGATTTGTACATCCAAACTAGCCCTTATCCCACTCAGATTTCACACTCTCGTATTCTTCTTCAGCTTTACAAAGAGCAGCATCGAATGCGGCGCGTGAAGTTTGATTTGCGGGAGTATCTTCAAAATTCGCGAGTGCCTGGAGCAATTCATAATAAGTATCCAAATGCGCAGTAGACTGTGCTTTGTGGAGGAGACTTAAAACTTACAAAATCGTTCGAAACCTGTGCACAAAAGTCGAACCACTTCTTCGCATTTTCAAGTTTCTTCAACAGAACGTGGTGCATCAATTGTTGCATTGAGATCGAAGTACTTTCGATAAGCGCCAGACCTTCTGTCAAAGAAGGAGACGGCATTTTCCTATAACAAGAAAGCGATGATCAGTATTTGAGCCTGAAAGGTTGGAGCCAAGGTATAGAGAAACGATTCATGTGTAATGAACGTCGATCACGACTTCTATGTATAACACAGCAATAGCAACAATCTCAAGCTTGCTGTGCCCATGAAATTAAGATCGACAGGTGAGAAGAAGGGAATTCTGCGACAACGTGTGCGCCTTATAGAAGAGACTTACTTTTTTGTGTTCTGAACGACTTCCATGACCCTCTTTATCCGTTGCGCGTAGATTAAGAGGTCATCAGTTACATTCAAATCTGTTTCTCACAAGGACGTGAGGTAGTTGTCGATTTTTTTGGATTTAGGATACAAAAATTGAATGTGGGGGAGTATATCGGTTTTGGCGACGACAACAATAATACTCGCCTATTTAGACAACTGAATTTTCTTTGTCTATGAATTAAAAATCAGTTTTAAAATAATTAGGGCTCATCGGACCGAACAGAGTGAAAAACTGATCTCGAATCTTTACGTACGATCTTCCATTCGTTCTTTCACTTTTTGGTTTGTTTTCAAGCAATCTCACTTTCTACCTTGATTCGTTGCTTAGAAGCTCTTTTGTTGTGGCCTTTTCAGGGAGCAATGAAAACCAATACGGCGAACAAGACAATGAATACTTTAATCGTACATGACGCGATTGCCCTTCGCCGTTTGAAGGAGGAAACTTGCGGTTCAGTTGGCAGCTTTCAGCAAGCAGCCATTCCCATGCACCTGCAAAGACTCGACAGTTTACAACATGCAGCACCGGTACCAATGCATTCCAGTCATCCTCAACAATCGAAGGATACACGTAAAAGTGAACATCGATCCTATATCAACCCACACCATAACAGTGGCCTAGAAGTCATCATCATACCACACATCGGATACCCAGTCAGAACCTCTATCCCGTGCCTTTCATAAACCACAGTAAATCATAGCCAGCTCCTCTCTACAGCCTAGGCTGCGCAATGGGTACCCGCGGAGCGTATTCTCTTCTAAAAACCGACCCGAATACATTCTAATCATGAAAGCGTCCTTGGGAGGTACACGGGTAGGGTATCAAATGTTAATGGTTCCGTGTATACTGAATGACCCGAACACGCCCGAAGTGGTGTTCACTTGAGTCAGGTGAAACATTTGTAAGGGTTGGGACAGTAACCATGGGAGTGTGAAGAGGTAGATCATCGAGAGGATGACTTTCTTGTCCCCGTGTATGGATGAGATTCTTTTTGTGAGAGTTCTCCAGATGGAACCCATATGAACGAGAAAAATACAGTTTTCGCACAGAAGTAAAGTACGAAAAGTGATGAAGTCCAATATATTCCTTAAAGTAACCGGGTTCTTGATTTCTCTACCAAGACTTGTTATATTTATGACCTTTGTGATTTATATTCAACATCACTATTACCTTCTATGATGTAACAGAGTGCTAATAGGAAGGCTCAACAGTAACCAGCGACGAATTTCTCATAAAAGTACTCCCAGCAAACGCTGCAACTTTCAAATACTGAGCCTCACTACTAATCGGATAGCTAGTTTCGAAAAGATTGCCTCTCTGAACAGTAGCCACTTCCACGAGATCGCTCTCATTAGTTCCTGTATATATGACCCATGCCGTATAATCAGTTGCTCCATTCCAACTCATGTATGCGGTGTTGTTGACTCCTACGACATCTGGGTTCCAAGCTGGCGTCGCGTTCCATGATTGTTTGTAGGCGCGATATGAATTGGCGGTATCATCATAGCCGAACTGGATTCGTAGACGAACGTCATCATTACCACCGGGACCGAATTCAGTAAGACGAGTAATAGCACCCCAGCCCACGAATGTATTGCCATTGTCGAGTGGGCTGAATGATCCTTGAGAATCGCTGAAACCATGGTAGGCAGAATCGTTGAGGATCTTTTCCAGGACTAGAGTTTTATCTACAAGGTTAAGAGAGAGTTGCAGACCATTGGATTGGCTGGCTACATTTTTATCTGCGAACTCATTAAAGCGGTTGTTAAAGTAGTGAAGAACGGCACTTGTTTCGGTGTAATTGCTGACGCGAGCATGATGTTGCCATTTCTGATATGTGATTAGTTGATGACATATGGTGGCTTGGGGAAATCAATTACGAAGTTTGCTTCCTTAGGAACCACGAAATCACTTTGTCCCTCGGTGTTGTTGCCCTCAATTCGCCATTCAATCTCACCGGCACTATTGAGATACCAAGTAGCCCAGCAGTGACGACTGTTAACAAGATACCCATCTCCGACCGATGATACAGAATTGATGTGGAACCAATCGAAAGGATCACTCGAATTCAAACCAGTTCCAGAGTTAACGCCTGGTACAAATTTGGAGTATGTGATAGGAATACCAGAGGCAACAGAACTCCAGCTGAAAATTATATCACCACTTGCAATGTCAATCTCGTAGAACTGAGAGTCGTACACATAGCCAACACTTGGACCGCCAATTGGGCTAAGGTCCATAGTGGTAAGGTTGCCTGCGCTGACAATTAAGGTGTTTGAAGGTGTAATGAATAATTCGTGACAATCGCCAAAACATGCGAGATCAGTCAAATTAGCACTCGGTGAAGTGATGAGATTTAATTTTGGACAGATCGTTGTGATTGGCGTATAGGTATCATCTAGTATGGTGATATTTCCATATGCAACACTGTGGCTTTTACGAACACCTTGCCAGTATGTCAACACAGGTTTGCCCATGTACTCTTGAACCATAAGATTCGTACTAAACAAGGGAGGATATGTGGAATCTTCAGCAAAAGCATATGGTCCCTGCCACACAAGTTGCCCGTCCTCAGTAAAAATCCCACATGCACTAGCTTGAACGGGTCCAATGGCGGAGACTGCGGCTTCGAGAGCCGACTTATTCAAGGGGTTCAGAACTGGATTGATGAGAATCAAGCCTGATTGAGTTTCTCCCGTCTTCGTAACATCGAAAGTGGGAGGTCGAAAATTGACCGTAACGTAGCTCTGGGTGGGCCACAAATTGAGTGTGGTGGACAACGACATCTTAAAGTAACGCGAAGAGAGACTAAAGAGACTAGAGACATTGGAATTGTTGTAAAGTATGAAGAAAGAAGGTTGCAGTGGAGAGAAGTTCGATCCCTTTATATCTCCATTCTATATCTACTCCGCAAGATCTTCTACTCGCTCTGATATAGAAGTTATGAACTGCATAACATTTTCAACGAATGAATAACTTTACCAAATAGGTATCATGTCGACAGGTGAGATGAAACCTCACGATATGAAGTTCATAGCATAAGGGCTCTAGATTTAAGAAATCTGTTATCAATGTCCAATTCAGACAATTGTGCCTCCTGGGATCTTCAGCATTATGATCGATGGCCAGGCGAAATGCCTGCTCCTGTCATCCTTGACTAAAACCATGGATGATCTGGTGTATTTTAAGTGATGGGCTCATCCTTTATAGTTTGCACCATCTCTCAATCAATCGATGACAGGTAGCGACTTTGTCTAAAACACCATGTTTTGCACCAAGGACTATAAAAAAAATAGCGGTGAAAGGGCACAAGCATCTCGAAAATTTGACTGATGTTCAAATCAAGTGAAGTGCCCTCAGCTCAAGCAAGATGATTGTATGTTATAGTGACTTTGATTGGCTGAAGCTCTGGTCGTATGATCAAAGGTTTTACGATCGAGACTTATATGATCGAAGAGGTGTTGGGTGAGGAGGGAGGGGGTTGTGTGGAGTGTGTTCTCTTGCTCTTGAGTGGGCCTCTCTGCTATTGAGTTTCAGGCTCTGTTTGCATCGCACACCTTCTATTAACAAAGGAGGTGCTGGGTGAGGATAGAGAGAGTGTCCGTCCATTACCTCAAGGAATCTCATATGGCTCACACTCTATCAATAGTACCTAATCTTCGCTTTGGTAGTTATGAGCAAAAGTTCTTGTGCACGGCCTGCTCATAAATAATCACGTGATCTGACTCTGACATCAAGTTATCGTTTGTTTGCGGTCGAAATACCTCACATTCAAGCTCTCTCCATCGATTTTAGTTAACGCTCTACTACCTACGCAGGTAGATAGTTATTTGAGTATTGTTGGTCTCAGATTTAAGACTTTGAGCTCTAGAGAAATTATGTGATGATTGAAGTACAGTCTGAATATGAGATAGTCGACAGAATATGTTCCTCGAGGAGCATCTGTTATGAGTTGATCATACCATAAACCATTATTAGTGAGAGGTGTAAGTAGTATTTGCTTACTTTTGCATCAAAGTTATGCTGTTCATCGTATCACTCTTTGCTCTAGTAGTAATGCACTTCTTGCTTCTTCTTCAATTCGCTCTCTTCGTTCGACCCATCTCCCAACCTGGGTATTGGTGAAAGGCTTTGGAGTTGAAGTGAGCCCCGGTTGAGTACAAGCGACGAAGATACGGAATAATTATCTTTAAACTGTATTCCAAGCAGTGAATTTGAGAATACTCTATGATTTGTCAAGGCTCTCTCCAATCATACCAAGGTTCGAACCTCATCGTGAAGGTTGCGCAATTAGCTCGAGCCGTGGGAAACGGCCACAGGCAGCAGAAAATATTCTCTATATACAGAATTCCCACACTTGCTCGATATGGGATCTCACACGAAAGTTGTACTTCGACGTGCACAGTCCCAGGTGAGGGCTTGAAGAGGTGTGTTCATTCTCAAAGTGCGATCCAAGTTATGAGTTCTATATCTTGTGAGAAGTGATTGGTAGAAAGAAAAGGCCACTATTGAATAGCGAGAAGATTACAAGCGGTGTCTCCTTCAGATCTGCAATCACAGGTACACGGCTTCAGACAACGTGTGCGACGTGCGCTCCCAATACCGTGGGAATTATATGTTCTCATGTGTTGTATTCATATCAGATAAAAGGCCTCTGGCGTTAAGAAAGAAGCGGGAAGCATGCTGTTATCTCTCCTACACCAGATAAGTACAGGGAGAAAGGAAGAATGAAGTTCGCATAGGCATCCAGTACTCATCCAAACGTCGTAATTTCACTTTCCATCCGAAGTCCAAGATTCGCTGCGCTTAATTTAGTGTGAGAAATTTTTTCACATGTAGGTAAACAGACAAGTGAATTTGATTCGTTTTCTCGCTTCCATTGACGACTTTAAATTTTCTTTTCTACAACCTCATTCTTCCTTTCCTTTCAATCACAACTTCCACTCTCCAGCTTTGACATCCTCAAGTCCTGTTCGATCTATGATCTCTAAAGACGTTGACCTTATTTGTCTTCAAAGATCATAGATCGAACGGGACTTGAGGGATAAACTCCACGCAGGTCCAATTCTCCAGTCGCCATCCTTCCAATCCCGTTCATTTACCCATAGCCCATTCGATCTGAGATTTTTAAGGACAAAACGCTTCCAAGTCTTTAGATATCTCGATCATCTGGTTTCCTTGATGGATAGCCTCTACGCAACAATCACCTACCTTTAACCGGCTGGGAATGGGAATTTCTCGCACTTTTTTCCTCTTCCTAGCTGCCGATCTTCCTTCATTTCGACGTCTTCGGATTCAATCAGAGATGCATGCATACAGGCGAGCTCAGCTACATCTAGATCCATCTCGGTCGTTTCTGTTTACGTCAAAAGTAAAGTCTTCACTATAACGTCCTTCTCACCACTACCACCTTCACACTTCCAATCAATTGACAGAAATTCTACCGTCAACGATCTATAAGGCGCCACTTTGCGCGATTCAGTACACGTCCGAGGATGGACATAGTCTGGTATATTGATTCTAGACTTCTCTGTAAAGGTCAACAGAGTGTCCAGAAGTTACATTTGATTTCGCTGTAAAGATCAACAGAGGGTCCAGAAGTCACATTTGATTGGGATTATTCGAGGCATTTGAAGTTAGCACCGAAAATCTCAGTTTCAAGGCAACACCCTTTACCACATTCGACACCAGCATATCGCGATGGATATCAACTTTTTTCAGGAAATGGCATAGCAAATACGCTAGCAGAAATGGTATGTAACTCCCACGTTGCTTTCATTATCGATGTTGCTCATGCTAACTAATTTTGTAGATTCCCTGAAAAAATGAGATGGTTCAGAATATGCATCAACCGCTGCAAATGACCATTTCTTCGTTCCAAGTACAAGCCGTTTCCACACATCAGTTACACTACATAGGAGATTCGATAGCTCAAAATCGCTTTTCAGTCGCTCTCATGCTGTCGAGTCAACTATCGAATTTCTAGGAAGGCAAGGCAAAGCAAAGCAAAGCGTTTCAACAAAGGAGAAGGAATCGAATCCATCAAGACGCCAACAAGAGACTCAGCACCATGGTTCAATCATTGATGGACCTTCTACCACACAGCCTTCACCTCTTCAATCACGATAACTCACCAAGATCCTCCGGAGCTTTCCAGCGAATGGGCCATAAATCTTCCCCTTCCCGATTCAGACGTTGACGACATGACCTTCTTTTCCGATTACCACTCGATAATGAACAGCCTTCAGCAGACGTACCTTCTCAGCTTCATGCTAGCTTTCATTGCCACTACTCTTCTTGAACTTCTTTCTGCCACCCACACTTCGTAGCTAGTCTCTGTGATTCACCAGCTTTCCGAATCATGTGGACGAACCTAACCTTTTCCAGGACGATCATGTTTCGGGCTGGCAATGATTCCGCTAAACTCTTGTGGCACAGGGAAAACATACTGATGCGTCGTATACATTTGTTAGTTAGAAATCGAAGATTTTCATCAAGAAATTAATCTCCGTTGAAGTTTATGAGTGAGCTCTGATACTGGTGATCGTGCACTTTGCTAATGACATGATTGAACCGTTTTTCGCTAGCTTGGCATTGTGGTAGAATTTTCCTAAGTGATTTGTGCAAAGCGTCCCAAAAAATCTGCCCATGCACTTAATATTGTATATCCTCATGCCATCAAGCCCATATCTTACCCAATAATCCTCCAATCTTCCCCCCTCCCCCCATCAGATACATCTCTACACACTCCTCGCCCAGTTCACTCAATCATAAATTCCATCTCCTTGCAAGAACTTTGCTACTCGCCCAAAAAACTCGTACGGTCCATCAGCTTTCGAAAATAAGGGATAATCATGAACTTCATCTTTTCCAACCACTGCCTCTACCTTTACACCAGCTTGACGTAGATGATTCACGAGTTTTTGTATACCTGTATATCGTCAATACTCAGTGATCATTCATACAATCAAACGTTCAAACATATACATACCTAAGCAAAAAGCTTCCGCATCCCCCCGAACAACCATACACCTACAAAGCCCCTCAAATTTATACCCTTCCGGCAACATTCCCCTCGCCGGACTCAAAAGCGTCTCCCTCAACTCCGGCCTATTCTCGCAGTACTGATATCCCGCCATTGCAAGCATTTCATTATTCATAAAATCCAACTGTAACAGACTTTTCTCATCTTCCTCTCCCATCCCGTTCCCATCAAACCTCGACGTCAAATCCACGAATGGAGAAATCAACACCGCGTTTTCCGGCATCGGAAGACTATACCTATTCAGATACAACAAAAGCGTAATCACAATTCCCGCACCTCCCGAATCTCCCATAATCGAGATATTTTCCTTGCGATATCCCATCTCGAGGAGGAAGGAGAATGCCGACAGCGCATCTTGTAGGGCTGCTGGAAATGCCGTTTTGGCAGTCACACATTTGCGGAAATTGACGCCGAAGATGGGGATATGGGTTTTCTGCATCACGCGCCAGGGAATAGAAGATGTAAGCGGATGGCCTTGAACCATTCCGCCGCCTACGAAATACATCATGATTTTCCTCTGTGATGATGGGGAAGAGGTGTCGCCAACGGGAGGGGAAAGGTCCCGTGTCCATTGCCAGAAACATGGACAACTTTCTGGTTTGATGGTCGGGTGTATTGCATCGCCCTTGAACCAGAGTTCGTCTGCTGGTGGTATGACCTCCAATTGTACATTTTGATTGTCGGTGAGTTTGGGGATGGAACAGCGGGCGGGAAAGGAGAGAACATCTTTAGGGGGTTGGGTACCAGGATTTAGAGACCAGGCTATGTGGGAGCCGATGAGCAGAGAAGCACGGTATGTGAAGGACCAATGAGGACGACCATAATAAGAAAGAGAGAATAAGACAGAGAGAAATATAAGAGGTATCTGCGGCGTAACGATCACCACCGAATAGAGAAGCCGAGCGACGCGGTAGCAGTGTTGAGTAAACCGGGACGTACGCTGCCAAGCGCGGATATGAGAGTTTGTGGGGTGCGAGACGCGCATATTGAAATAGAATTATGAGTGACTCGACAATCGATATTTCTTCTGCAGGAAGAGGGTGAAGCAGATCTCCAATCGATAAACGTGTATAGATAGACAAGAAATGCATCTGCGAGATGAATCGTTCGAATCACTAGTTTTTCATGTGCCTGAAACACGAGGTTGGGGAATGATCGTCCCGCTTGGTTGGACTTCCGTTCATCCTATCAGATGCGCGAGACGGAACGAACTACCGTCAACTACCGGCTCGCATGAAGCTAGGCAGGGACGGGTAAGGCCTTCTGCTGAAAATAGTTAGGGATTCTGCGGGTGGTAAAATATTGAAAGTCACCTGGTGTTTTTGGTATTTTTGGTACGCGTTGACCATTGAGATCGCTGGGTTTATCATTGACTCTTTGGATTCGAGGTGGTGGGAAAAAGGAGATTGGATGATGCCATGTGATCATGATGGATTTTGGGAGCGTTGAGAATATTCGACTTAATTTGAACTTTGGAGATGATTTGAGTCTTCTGCATACATGTCATGAATCATGATATTTGGTATCAAATATGGAATACGGTAACATGTGTGAATAACATAACATCTCATGCCAAATATGGACAACAGTATCAAGTGTTATATTATAATATGTATTTATTGATCTACCTATCCTGCAATTTCGCTGTGATATTTTTGTTGTCAAAGCAACAGTCTATCTACTTGTCTCGACTTATCGCGTGTCGTGCTCGGTTCCCCCTCCACAAAATCTTGTCTCGGGACCTCTTCTCCATAAATGGCTGTGCGTTGGCTCTTTGCCTAACCTATTCCCTTCAACCCTGCTGCAACACAGCGTCTACCTCCTCTTTGGAGCATCGACATGCATGTGTATTCTTCATTGTGCCTTCATAAAAATGATCTCCTCTTCATCTGACAGAGTCTATCTTGCCAGTGATTCGTTCCATCAAATAACCTCATATCGTATCGAGTTTCCTCAATCATAGTGTAACTTCGTAATGTAACTTTCGTAATGTAACCCATTCCAATCTTATTCCCAACAGATCCCATTTCACTCAAGTGGCCGCATAAGGTCTGAATGCATCGTCCTTCCCCCGACTCCAAGCTCTCAACCTGCCTTTAATCTTCGATCCTAGTGGCTGTGCATCTTTGATCGATCCCTCATCCGATTCATTCGTGGTCTCAATGATGCTGAATCTACTTCTTCCCAATGACTCTGAGCTTGAAAATGGATTACTCATATCTATACTCGCTCTCACTCCGCTGAGTATCTTATTACTTGTAGAGATGGCAGGAGAATAGTCGTGACTCATTCGTTTCGAAGAATTCGTAAAGAAGGATAGCGAAGAAGTAGAGTTGTGAGAAGAATGTGAGGAATTAGAATTAGAAGAACTGCTCGAAGAAGTTCGCGATTTAGATTTGCGAGGTGATTTGTGAGAAGACTCGTAGGAATCCATTTCGAGGAGGATGAGTTGTAGTTGTGAGTCTGTTTGGGCAAGATTAGGGGCCGTGGAGGTGAGTGGAGGTCCTTCGATGAATTTGGAGGGGCGAAGCGTGGCTTTTGCGTTGGGTGAGGTAGACATTGTCTAATGATTGTTGGTTGTGATGCTTTAGTTGTATTCGAATGTTGAGTTTCAACGTAGATATTTAGGTGATTTTTGTATATAACCTATAATTCGTTCCGTATATATAGAAGTATTTCAAGAGTTGTAAAGTAATATCAATGCATAGATTGACCCATACACAACCTTGAACAAAAAAGATATAAAGATTCGAGATACTATATGAGTAGAACAGCGAATATCCAACAAAATATAGAAAAGTAATCAAGGAGATCATCCACACCCCGAGGGGAGACCTACACTTTTAAGAACTGGAACATACATACTGACTCAAATCCATCCGTTCCATGTGCGTCGTAACTCCGGCTTCCTTGAGTAAAGTCAAAAAGGAAAAAAGAAATCTTGCGCCCACCAAGCCGCGTTTGAACAAGGGTTTCTCTTCACGTAATTCTGTCATAGTGGAGCATCCAAAAGCCTAAATTGTCACCCCTCACAGACCCTGCATATAGGTATCACTACCTAAAGTACTATAACTCCTAAAAAGTAATTTGTAACCTCACTGATCACTGGTGTAATCATTTTTTGCCCCATGCCACCTCATCTGATACGAATACTGGTGTGTATTTTGGTGGATGATCTGCCAAGTATTTCAAGACAGTTTATGTATATGGATGGAGTTTTCGACGTTTTTAATAAATCAGAGAAAGATTATTGGATAGAGAGGACGATGATTATTTGTTCATAAACTGGAATTCTGGGTTTCTGGGATTTATTAATAATTTGTAAGTGTTGTTGAAGGATCTCGTGGAGATAAGGCTGGTGGTAGAGAAAGATAGATTGGCGAAAAATGAAGGGGCATCTCCATCTCCATCTCCATCTTCATCTCCATTCAATCAATCAATCAATCAATCAATCAATCAATCCATATCCGATACTTTTCATTTCCACAATTTCTTGCTTGTAATTTTTCCTACATCACATCACATCACACTACATGAATCCCCTCTCAATTTCTCTCAATTTTCTCTTACTATTATAGCATCCTGCGTATACACTCATAAAACGGAAGTCATGCGCATAACGCATTTATTTATTATCAAAGTATTTCCAAACTTTGATTTCGGGGTCCGTCCTACCTTTAAGCCCACTAGCCCACCTGAGCAAGTACGAAAAGTACCTAAAACAAACCCTATATCTCGTACTAACCGATAATATTCCGCTGTGCCCGTATCTCTCACGTTACAACTTACGAATACATAGACTGCGGAACTTACGACGGTGGCTTGTATACGACGGTTGTACTTGGAATACTCAAATTACTTTGGATTTACTTAATGCGTGCGATGTGCAAACAGGCAAAGGCTCTCTCTCGCGTACGTATATTCGCAATCAATAACAAATCCTTTATCAGTCTAAATTGGAATTGGAATTGGAATTTTGGCTGTATTGAATCTGGACCGACGTCATAAACCGTTGGATTTCTTATTATTTCGCGGAAAAGAATCCAGGATAGGGCGGTATCCGAGGGTGATGATCTGGACTGAAGGGTTTGTGGTCTGGAAGGATTACAAGCTCATTGCTTGTTATCTGAGCGAGGTGTTCATGGCGGTCAATTGTTTGCATTTAGGATTATGGTGGTAGGATCTGGGGAACAAAGTCAAAAGAAAAGTGTGATGATACTCGATTCAATTTGTTTATTGCTTAGAACTTTTACCTTGTGAATAATTTGGAATGATATAGTTAATGCTCCCAGTTTGACAGCTGGTCATTCTGTGGAGTGGTTAGGTTCCTGCCTCTCCTCTTTCTACATACAAACTCATCGTCTGACGACACTGCCGAGACTGCTAACAAAATCTATTCCATATACCTTCGTAGGATTAATTTCTAATCGTTATATCCTAAATCCTTTCTTCCCTATCCCTTCCAAAACGGCAAGGCACATCCGGCCTAGAACCTCCACAGAAGCATCGGATTATGAATTTTATGATTCCAAACATAATAAGCTCGGAGTCACGGAGTGCTCGGCCAACCTTGGGATGATCTCAAGGTCCAGGCCAGGTCTGCAAGAATCAAGAGAATCACCATACCCTTTCGACTCTCCCATCTTCGATCCTTTTCAATACAACATATCAACAATCATCGAATAAATTTTCATCAAAAATCTCCCTATTGATCTTGTAATTCTTTCAATTGTTTACTAAACAATTGAACGTGCTCGGGGAGATGAGGTTCCGAAGTTGTGAGAGTGTAAAGATATTCCCATAGGCAACGGAATAACGGGCTACGGTTTTAAGACCAACAACGGTCTCGGACATCCGTACTCGTACCTGCCTACAAGAACTGTCATTATAGGCCCTGTGTTATTTTTGTAATTGTAACATCGAGTTTGGCTACCTAGATACTGGGAATTCGAATGTAGCACCAGTATTGGTCCGGCAATGATTTGAATCTGGTATTTCTCCTAGGTGATTTGAATTGAGTTGCCTTCTCGAGGAATGATCATAACTAGGTACCTAATCATGAAAATATACTTTCTCATAAAATTAATCGTGTACGAACCATTTTGTTGATCGATTAGAGTCAATTGACCATGATCATGGGTGAAAACATTCAAACCATACTTTACGATTTTGTGGTGAAAAGATACTGACTGTCGTCTGGGGGAGAGAGAGGGGCAGGAAAGCTAGTGTTTGGAACTGAAGATATACCTAATTACCTACTAGGTATGTACCTCCTACCTAAGGATAATTGCGAAACACAATGAAGGGAAGTTTATTGAGTACCTACCAGTACCGACATAGATCAGCAGGACTCTCGAAGTGCTGATTTCGGATTTTCTGTGAAGCGATTAGATGATAATAGATGGAATTGAGTTTGAACAATCTGTTTCATCTTGACCATAATATCCTAATCACACAACAATACATATTAGATATATCAGCAGCCAGTATCAGCGTGCATGCCATGCATGTATCAGCCTCAGGATTAACTAATGCTAAACCCACATCTAACGCCTCCACGCCCCAACCATCCAATCACTCTACAACCCAACCACACAAAGTTTCACATCCCCAGACTCTCCAAACTCTGCAAATCTCAATCTCAAACAAGTAGCCAAATTTCGGCCCATCACTCAACATAACACGAACACCAAGCGGCTTTAGCTCACTTGGGAGAGCGCCAGACTGAAGTCAACTTCAGGAACCTAATAGATTCATCTGTTTATCTGGAGGCACTGTGTTCGATCCACAGAAGCCGCATTCTGCGATCTCGAGTCCACTCGAGATATTTACTTTTTGCGCTTGCTTGCCTTTTTGACTTGCCAATTGCCCTTCATCTCACTATTGTGTAATTTTTCACAGTGGAATATTTTTGGAAAAACTGCGGTGGGGTTAACGGGCACAAGCGAAGTGTAGCTAGCGGATACAGTGGAGTGATAACATATTTTCACCCCGCTTTCACTCGAGTTTGTGTGATTTACGGAGTAAAGAGAAAACTTGGGTGGGGTTAATGGATTGAGTTTATGATCTAGAGAAGAGAATGCATTTTGATTTGTTCATGCTGTGTAGTTATCTAAAAATTTACGGGACTTTTTACAAATTGCATTGAATCATTGGTCAAAGAAGACCCCTCCATGACTCGGCCTTTTACATCCTGAAAGAAAATTTGAATCGCTCGAATGTCGAGACTGATATCAAAACTTTTCACTCTACCGTAGAATTGACTCATTCATTCGTTCCAATTTGATTGGGGTGGGGAAAGACGCCAAAAGTCCTCGACATCACCTATGAACAACCCCTCTCGAAAATTAACCAGAAATGCAAAAAGAATGATTTTCAACAACGGATTCAAACCGATGATACTCAGGGTAACTCCCTACGTAGGGCTCGAACCTACAGCCTCAAGATGTCCAGGCGATTACTCGTATTATAGTTCGAATACTCAGATAGAAGTCTTGCGCGCTACCATTGCGCCAGCAGGGAAATCTTGTGATTTTGTATGATGAAGCCACGGATCCTGCGTATATATAATAATTTGTGAGTAATGTCTTTTTCTGTACAGCATAGCATCATCGACATTTCCATCTATATTGACTTTTAGATAGATACGATTTGTGTATTTCTTCATATCTTATAGGCGGTCTCTAAAGGCGTGTTTATTCTAGCTAATCTCTCCCTGTCGGAACGCATCGTCTCCCGACGAGTTTCTCTGAAGTCCATCTCAAGCTTCAAAAACATCCTCATGGAGCAAATATTAATATGATATGGGATTCTACTGCGTTTCCTTTTAAATTAAAGTCCGAGATGTCCTATCAAGTAGGTGATTCGATAAGCGAGCTCAGGTACACTTTCTGAGTACATTGAGGCGTTACTACATGCAAGTGATGATGTATCTATCTATTTGTTCATCTATCCACCCATCCATCGCAATGCGAGAGTAGATATTGAGATGGAAAAGTTTGCAGTCTTGAATTGTGCTTGATTCTTTTGTCATTTACATGATATTCTACAAAGAGAGACTTGATATCTCAATGTAATAGGGCAGTGTGTGAATTCGAGTGTGTTAGATATTGATATGTATGATGGCGGCGAGGATGCAATGACAACAACATCCTAACTCTATTGCGCAATGATTCTTAATCTGCAGTTAATCTCTCCTGATCTTTTCGAAATTTCTCGTGAGATCGGAATCATCACCAAGAAAGTGCTTCCTCCCAATTTAGTTCTGGGTTGTATAGTGCTCAATACACGTTAAGTCATCATGTCCTCACAACCTTTAACCTACATTCTGTGAATTCCAAAGACGTCTGTCATCATGTTTAACGGAGTTCTCTTACTCCTCAGGAAATTTCTTGCTACTTTTGGAAATCCTACTCTCTTGCGATATCCCTTTGCCTTTGAAGAGATCAGATGTTGATGTACAGTTGCTCCCACCGATTCAATGGATATACGTCAACGACGCACTACCAAGTAATTTTCCAAATGAACTCTCTTAGAAGAAACAATACTCTTGAAGCCAAGACAAGAATTCCTGTAGTTCACATTGTGAGACAATGAAAGACATTTGACTCCCCAAATTCGCACAGAATACATACCCTCTGATCTGTAGCCTTGAATCTGATTTGCAATTCGAAGTTGTTGCTAGATGTTATATTTTAAGTGGTTTTCCGAACTATCGAATACCTTAAAGGAGGGTAGAAAGTTATTATGAAGATTTTTGAGAAATCGTGTGATAGAGCTCTTTCACTCTTTTAATGAGAGATGCGAGATACACATGAATTTGCTTTAGGAAAACTGAGTCCTTCGCGTAGAAATGAGGGGAGATTCACTGGTTGATTCTCTGGAATTGGTCCTCGAAGGCAACAAAAAGAGCTTCGGGAGATATCTATGATCAACAAAAGTATAGAAGTTCTACAATGATGTCAGCGTGAAATTTGAGAGGGGTAGGAAGTCTAGAAATTCTACAAATCTAGAGCTAGCTTCAGGAAGGCATCTTTCTACATTGAGTTGGCTATTTCTATGGTTGATGAGCAGATTCTTTTAGTCAAACAATCAACACACAATCTACTGCTTCGCAATCGATCATGTTTCGTTATGGGTATTTAGTAAATACAACAATCTCGAACGAGCAAAACCAATCTGAAAAGATTACCACTTGTATATCCCATTTACTCGCACCCACTCAATCATATAAAAGTACTCAACCCGCCATATAAGCCGCCGTATCCCCTATCAATGCATCCCTCTTCCTCTGAACAGATCTAATCAATTTCGCCGCCGGATTTGGACAATTCCCAAGCACACAAACATTATTTCCACAACATGTATCCCAAGCACATACATAAGCATTCGGGCAATCCCCATCATCATAACAATCTTTAGCTTCAGCACATCCAACATTTTCACCGCAGAAACCAAGGCCTGTAATGGTGTTGAAACAGAAACAAGTCGAATCGACAGCGCATGGTTTGATGCCTTCTTCGCATTTGGTGGGGGTACAGGGAATGGTGTTGCAGGTGCCGTGTTCACAATAGCCGGTATCACAGACGTAGCCGCAGGAGCCGCAGTTGAGGGCATCTTTCATGAGGGCTTTGCCTGTGGGGCAGACTGGAGGAAGTCCGGTGGTAACGGTGGAGGTAGTGAAGGTTGTGTATGTCTGGAAGTCTATCAGTAGATCATTTTGGCAGACGTGGAGAATACACTTACAGGTACAGTTTCAGTAACGGTACCAGGTAAAATTCCCCAACATGAACACGCACTCGAATAACGAGCTTCGTTTGAGCAAGCACTAGCATATGATGGAAGTGAAAAGGTAGTTGTTGCTACCGCTCTCTTTCCCACGGTAGATACTTCGGTAATTGTTGTTAAGATGGTAGATGTAACAGTGATATTAACAATATCGACTGTGCAGAAGTTTTCCATGTACTTGATGCAGTCATCATATGCTATAGCTTGTTGAAAAGGTCCACGAAAGTCTCCACTAACTGCACGATAACAATTATCTGCATTGCAACGTGAAGTTGATGGAGTGGTGATGGTGCTGACATCTGCGATGCATATTCCTGCAATAAGAAGAAGTAATCTAAAAGAACTCTGCATCGTGAAGTCTAGCGATGAATTCCAGATTGTAAAGATATCTAAGAAGAAGAAATTGTAACATCCTCACGGAGGTGTTGAACCTTTATAATGAAAACTCTGACCCGCATCAAAATTCAGACCCTGATTATACAGCTGTGTTCCATATCAACGCCTCTCCCATATCTATCACAAATTTCAGCATGGCGATTGTTCCTTTGGGTGCCTAACCATGCGATTACTACCATGAAAAACATGGTATATGATGTACGAACTGAGGGGATATTCAGGAACGACAATAAGGAAAGGCCGAGTATAACGCCTTGGTCCTTGTTCATGTTGTGAAAAATGCAGCGTTCAAATATTTGCTCAGCTTTTGAATATCTTGGATCTTTACATATCATGGCACTAGCCAACTACATGATCGGAGATTTGCACGGACACGTTGTCGACCCTATTGAATTCTTGTGTAGAACGTGATCATGATCTGATTCTTATCATGTCGTATCTTAAATAATTCTCGTTGTTTGCTTCATTGATCTGAAGGGGTGGGGTAAGTTACACAAAACCCGTTGATATGCGACTCTTTTTTCTGAACAGCACTCATCAGTTCAGAGTAGAGCACAGTGCTAATATCTCAAGCAACATGTTGAAGGTAAATCAGTCCCAGTGGGCAGCTGGACATGAAAACTCCAGAAGAAAATACTTGAACGACTCAACTTAGGTAACAAACGAGAATATGTAATGCAAGATCCCGCAGAAGCCTGCCTCGGCCGTTTGCAGGAAAAACATGCAAATTTCATGGAATCCACCAAGCAGATATTCCAACAAATGAAATCTGTAGTGTTGGTATCCTTCTCGGGCTTGTCCTAGCCTCAAGTAGTCACCGAGGAGATAATGTTTGTGTAGCTAGGTAGGGATGGTAACATCGTCAGATGTAGACCAGACCTTTTCAACCAGAGGTTTGCCAGTCGCGGAGTACAACATGTGTTACATAATCGTGGATATCTTTCAACGTCATTCAAAGATTTGATATGGTACGATATAAGCTTCAATTTGTTCTCTGCCAATGAAATATACCACCAGTTCTTCAAATGACAATCGTCACCACCGAAGTGAGACGATTGAATAGGATGTGATACCGCAGAGCACATAAGCATATCACAATATCACGATGTGATTATCTCTTAGGGCACGAGGAAGAATATATCATGAAATTATATCATTGTTGCTAGCTCAATACTTTGCAGTCATTATAATTCATCATTAACCTAGGACTAATAGGATATCCGAAATTATTTCGCCGTACACATCCGACGTTCCCATTACTCAAAGTGCAGACATCACTGAGTCTTTGAGACAATCTAAGAAGCTTTTCCTCCCTTCTTGCCAGCCTCGACTGGATCAACCTTTCCGTGTGCAAATTCTGGAATGGACCGTTAGCATCGAATTTTGTGAATGAGGAGAAGTCTGTTGGAGTAAAGACATACCGCCTTTGCCACTACCACTGCTGCCAGTGGTGGAGGGGCTCTCGGTGCTTTCGTCACTAGTAGATCCACCCTTGGTTCCAGCTTCCTGTGATGAGGGAAGACTGATTAGCAGGTTGAAACACATAAAGAATACAAATTGCTGAATAGGCAATAGGAGTGATTCTTACAACTGGGTCGACTTGGCCGTGAGCAAACTCGCCAGTTCCAACTCTCTTGTCTGGAGTACCGTCCTCCTTAAGACCTCCGTGCTCTGAAAAAAGTATTAGCAATGTTCATACCAGACAGAGGGGGAAGAAGAAACTTACCAGTTGGCTTGTATGTTCCGCTCATTTTGAGATTGTTTGATGGTTTATTTGGTATGTTGTTGGAGTTGTTGAACTATTTGAATGCTTGGAAGATGTGAATTGTTTGTTGATGATTTAAAAGTGTTTGAATGGGAATACCCAAGTATATATAGCCATTTCAACCTCCTGCCTGCTTGATTCTTTCACCCGGAGCATAACTCCCGCTCAACATCGACAGGAGGGGTAAGTGAATGATGCTAAACTTGATTTGAGTAGGCAATAATTCAAGCAATACCTTGTTTTCGATCAAGCAGGTTCACTGTTGTTGCGCATTTTGCTATAACACTTAACGCAATGGTCCTGATATCATTTTATCATGATGTCAATGGATTGTTACAAACCCTGCACCTGAAGCTTTTCCGAGTGGTGATTGGAGAAGATCTAGCTACCCCCTGGTTGCCAATACCGGATTCTCAAAAAGCCATCAAAAAGCAAATCGTGGAGTTATCCTGGGGAAAACGAGAATGATGAAACGATTGATACTTTTAGATATTCTGACGTGGCAACCTGGAAACGCCAGGCAAGATCAACAAAACAAAAACAAGATCACGAACGTAAACGGCACGGCACAAACACGAACACGATGGTGACGTGCATGATAATATGGGGATTCCACGCTATCATGTGATCCTCGCGATTTGATTGTTCTTGCCAAGAAAACACTTTAAGAGACATCAGAAAATATGAAAGTAACCAATGATGATTGGTTCATGGAAACTTCTTAATTTCATATGCATATGAATCTCATGAGTAATAAGGTAAGAGCTATGTTGTTTTATGGAATGCATGGAACGCATAGCAATGGGCCAGACCGTCTGAGAAGAGACGGAGCAAACCATCCTACCGGCTATACTTGACTTCTTGATCACCACTGCCGTCATTCGGCACTGGCAATGAGGAAATAAAAAGGGATACTGCATGATAAGTCTCAAAGCTCGTGATATTAATCCATAAGCACGTATCATAGAACCAGCACCCTCATATCGATCTGCTAGGTCTCATTTCCATCTTGGTTTACGTTACACATTGGTCTAGAGCCTTTCTTCACTGACTTCTCTTTTCTCTTTCTCTCTTTCTCTCTTTCCTCCCTCGATTCTCTTCTTTCGCCAAGAAGAGAAGAGGAGAAATGTTCCGATCCCCCCCAAATCATATGATATAGTTATACATTGACATTATCAAACTATACAACTCTGTATACACCTGACAAAGAGGTAAGAGGTAAGATGCCTCATGATATCTAAAAATCTCACAAACCAAACCCTCAACACAAAGATTTCTCGCAAGCTGTAGAATGTGATTCTCAAGTGAGACTGTAATATCAAAGCAGCAACACAATATTCCTCGCAGGCTCTAAAACATGACCTATCAAGTGAGATTGTAGTAAACTTGCGTCAATATTGTCCGCAGATTTCTTTTCCGTCATCCCACTCAAGTCGTTCACCACTTAAACCAGTTCGCGATGTGCTTGTTGAAGAAGGGACAATCAATGGATGGAACAAATTGTATGAAGTGAAGAAGATGAAACGAACACTGGCATTCATGAAATGGTGGACTTAAATCTTCTGGTGGATTCATGTAGCATGAAAACTTTCGACGGCTCATCTTCTATGACCTTCAAAATTCACTATCTTGTATGGCAGGAAGCTGTATACCTTCAATTTGAAGTCACATGAGAAGTATGAATTCAATACAGGATATTGTTGTAGTCGAGCAATAATATCTTTGTCCACTCATTGCCAATATCATACTGTACTTTTGTAGATGGTTCAATTAAAGACCTTTATTTTGATTTGTCAAATAACCTTGTTGTCTACTGCACCAAAGACAGACCCAATACAGCACCTGAATGCCTCTCAGGCGAATTCATACCATCCAAATTTTTGAAACCCCCAAGTAACGTAACCGACAAACCACATCACCATATCACCACATCAACAATTCACTCCTCCGTACCAATTTCCAATTCCCACACCCTCCCAACATAAAAGGTCCCAGAAATCATGAAACCTCACTCATGGCTCGACATCTTCCGCAGTAAGAAAGTACTCTCAAGAAGCGCTTCCACACCCACAATGTCTTTCCCATCCGCACCCGCATCTTCACCTTCCAAGAACCTCCCCAAAAAACCCTCGAAAAATAAAAAATCCTCGCGCGCGGATAATCTCCCAGGTAGTTACAACAGCCAATACGCACTCCCCGGCAGCGAAACCTCTGGACACGATTTCGAGATTTTCGAAGACCCGCGCTGTGCGATCTGCGATGGAGATCTGCCTCCTACTGAAGGCCGTAAGTTTTCTCCTCCCATCCCATCCCCTCTCCTCTATCTCTATCTCTGTCTTACTAACCCCCACCCTAGCACAATCCCACCTGACCCCCCAACTCTGCGCGTCCTGCCACCTGCAAGTCACGCATCTCAAAAACGAGCGCGAGAAGCTCCTCCGTCAGCAGCGCAAAAAACAACTCGCCCAAATGCACGAGGCGCTCGAAGCGGTTTCCGCACAGGCGGAGTTGAGACGCGTGTTGACGGATGGGAATGAGAGGTTACGGGGAGAAATCGAGGAGATTGAGAGGGAGATTGGGGGAGTGCAGGGAGGAGTGAGTGAGGAGATGAGTAGAGAGGGTTAGGGTGGTAGAGAGGGGAGTTTTTTGAGGGGATATGATGGAGGTGTGAGGTTATGGCTTTGCTTATGATGATGATGATGATGATGATGATGATGATGATGATGATGATGATGATGATGATGTGTCATACATACCCAACTACAGTTTCCAGATATTTGCACGACAGGATGGTACACGAAGAATACGCTGCGGAGCTCGCAGTGGTACTGAGCAGATAGATGATTTTGCGGTTTTATGATACCCAGGCTGGCGTTTGCTGTTGGGATTTTGATGAAGCCAGGTCGCCCATTAGTTATGTGGATGAATTGATGAGATATTCTTCACTCGCTTCACGCTTTCAAATACATGCTATTTTCTAACCTTTGGCCCCAAGGTGATTTATACTCTATTTGTTCGAGCTGTGATGAATAAATCATTTTGTGAATAACAAAGCATCTGAACCAGTATTCAAGTGATTATCGGCAACTGTACTTGTTGCGTCCCATCATTATATGCAATCAACGGTGGCTCACTCACATACATTCACGTCACACAAATCCATGCTTCTACATCCATTGATGATATGTTATTGAATTCCTCGTGTACTATTGAATGTCTAACGCTTGCGTGTAAGGATAGGTATTGTTCGGTATCACTTCCTTGCAGTAGAAATTCTTTCAACGAACCATCCACCATTCGACCCTTTCTCTCATATGTACAAGTGTTCTTCACTACCTACCCCCGGAAACGGCCCCCAGTATCCATGATCCAAAAACAAAAGAAACGGCCCGAAAGGAAACACAAAGTTAAGAAACCAGGGTATCATTCCTAAACTCGCTCTGCTCCGTTGTAAATGCAATATCCACCCCTCAAATTCAACGAAAGTCGTTTCCGAAGCTGGAAACACCCCTTCGATACAACCAATTCTCTCCGTCTAATCCACGTCATCATTGACTGGCATTGGCGACCTAACTGTTAATTCGGCTGATTCATCACTCCCGGTATCCTTATCCTTCGTTGGCGAAGATATTGAAATCTCCGGACTCGACCCTAACGCCGCGGCTCTCTCAGCTCTCTCAGCTTTGCGTGCTGCATTCCTTGCCTCTCGCTGTTTAACTAAATCCTTTTCCGCCTCAATAGCCCTTGCTCTTCTGATTTCAATCTCATCTCTCTTAACTACTTTGCGTAAACCTTCCGAAGCATGGATTAAACCATCGATACTGATCGCATGATTCGTCATTTGATGATTAATGTATGTGTAAACATTTGCAGGCGACGAGCATTGAAGTAATTGTTGTTCATTTAGTTTCAATAGAGCGAGTGCGACCTGGAAGAGAAATGTGCTACCATCATTCATACAGAGCACGACGTCCCATACTCTGAACAAGGCTTCGGCCGATAAACAATCAGTGAAGACACTGAGGAACCATTGAAAAGTAAGGGCTTCGAGTTCGATACAGAGGTCATCTAGATGTTGGGACAATCTAGGAAGGATCTCGGAGACGTATTGTCGCAAGACTTGTTGATCTGCTCTAGAAGCTAGAAGGCTGTGATCGTAGTATCCAGGTGGTAAGGTATGCTCAATGATGCTAGTCAAGACCCAGAAAGCATCCTCTGCAGTTGGCATGATAAGCAATAAACATGCAGTAATTAAGTTCATTCCTTGACAATACCCAACTTCATGGTTTCTTCTTGAGTAGGCTAGGAGTACCTCGTTGAGCTTAGCGACCCCAGGACCTTTTCGAAAATAAATGTTATCCGTCAATGTACGATTGATATCCATTTGAATTTGAGCAACAACTACCGGATCATCATCTTCCTCACTACGAGCTATCAAATCATCATAGTAACCTGGGATGCGCATTGCAGAAGCTCCAGAGCACTCGGCCCAAATTTTGGCTCTGTATGCTACTGGAATACCACCAAGGACCAGATTTTTAAACTCATTCCACTTAGCACGGCCAACCTTTCCTTTATTGCCCAAACCAGAAACACCAATCATTTCTCCATCTGCTAAGCTTGCTTCGGGCATAACTGGTATAGGTCGATGAGACCGTGAATCTGTATTTAAGGCAAGAGCGGCAGCAGCTGCCTCTCCTTCACGTTTACGTTCGGCTCTGACTTTGCGAAGGAAATCGTTCCATCGAACTGTTTTGTCTCTTTGAAGAGAATCATGAACTTCGCCCAGTTGTTGTAGCAGTAGCTTCACGGGTTCAGTATCTTCTGGTGTAGGATCTGGTGTAGAAGTCGTTGAGGGCGTAGGCTTGGAAATTGTGGCGGCATCTGATGCGATAGACAATGCAGGGGCTGATGTAGTCGCCAAAGGAACAAATCCTCTTTCTTCGGTTAATATTCCAGGAGATCTTGGCACCTCGCCTCCTTCCATGACTTCAAAGGCAGGCATACTACCCGATGGTGTATGAGCTAGCAATTCTGTGGGGAATGTTGCTATTTTGAGATAGTCTTGCCAACGTTTGACTGGCTTATCTTCATCATCAACCTTGTCGTCAGTTGCTGTGGACCCGGGCGAACCAGGTCGAAGATCATCGATATCATCACCTTCAGTCACTGCCGCAGAGATAGTGCTACTCCTCCCACCACTAAGCATCTCTACGCGACTACCTCTCTTTCCTTTTCGCATCCTCTCAGCGGCTTCTCTTTGTCTTTTCTTGCGTCGCTGATCATATATAAATCCGAATCGGTCAGTAAGAAAATCTGGATTATTATAGTTTCTATATTGCATCAAGGTTGGTGGCTGATCTTCTGGTGCTAAAATTGTATCCATTTCGACGGGACCAAAATTCTCTCTAACCGTGGTACTAGAGCCCTGTGGACTAGACCCCATCGTATCCCACCTCTCCTGTGCAGCAACAGTCGTATTTTGTGTCAATGGGGTAGGATTGCGAAGGGCTCTAGAATTCATCTTCGGTACCGCCCGAGCAGAAGTTGTGGACTTGGTACTAGTCGTAGAAGGGGTTCGACCCGATGGTTCAGTTTCGGCACTGTTCGATCTGCCGCGATCTGTTTTACCATCCGGATCACGAACAGTCGCTGTACCGGCAACAAGCTTTAGTGCCAAAGTTGCTAGACTAGACTGTTTCCTTTGTCGATTGCCAGCTATTGAACCACTGCTGGGAGGTCGGCTCAAGCTTTCCAGGGAGGACACAGCATCTGGTGGGTGGAAAATATCATTTTGCAGAATTGTGCGTCGGCCTGGACCCCCACTACGTGCGTGAGCGGTTGCGCCGTTGGTGATCACATCTCCATTTATGCTGCTTGCCCGGCTGGTTGTACGACTTGTCTTACTTGTCCCACCCCAAATATAATCCTTCCACCCTCTTGACGTTCCAGTGTTTGATTTACCTGGCGAAGGCTCTTTGGCGCGTATTGTAGCATCATTTTCCAAACTATCCAATTCACCTGCGACCACTGTTTCACCCATAGCATCATTCATCAGATCCTCTAACGCAGATTCGCTTGGTGCAGCTGGGGCACCCGAGAGTTTTCGCTCGCCTTCGATGGCCCGCAGACGAGTTTCTAAGTCCAAGTTCGATAAACCGCATTCCAAGACAATCTTTCTCAATGATCTTTCTCTTTCTTCTGCTTTGCGTCTGAGAGCAGCTATTTGCGCATCTCGTCGAGCTAAATCCTCTGCAATTTGTCTGACCAACTTGACAGCTCCATTCCTTGCTATCAATCTCTCAATGTGTTCATCGTTTGCATGATGCACTGACCCAGGTACTTGAGAGGAGCCCAATGGTGCGTCGTCGAACAAGGCAGAACGACTGTGCAAAGAAGGGGAGGATGTAGTTAAGCTATCGACAATTGAAGCTGCGGCAGAAGCCTTTCGATTCGCGATTCCATCGTTTGTAGGTAGTATGAAGTGGGATCGTTCTTGTGTTGGCGAATCACCCGAGAATGAGGGGAATGAAGTTAATGATTTATCCGATATCGATGATGCGGAACTCGAGATTTGCGAAGCCAATCTTCGTGACTTTCCACGTACTGTCTGCGACCGTTGACTCCTCATCGAGGCGGCTGAAGCTGTCCTGGAAAGATGCCCCGTGATATCATTTTCCATCGCTATCGTATCGTGGTTGATATCAACAAATGAATCCTCCCATTTGTTCCAATTGTATCCACTTTCCTCTTGAAATCTCAAGATAGAATTTGTAAAAGATTGGGAAGGAGAAGAAACATAAGAAGATTCTGTAAAGGCTGGGGTTTGGAATAAGAAAAATTGACCGTGTAATGTATGGGAATTAGTAGATAATGTTGATTTACATTCGTAGTCGCTCCATGCCTTTTTTGTCAATAAAGGTCGAGACATCATCATCACTGATAACTCGCGTATTTTGTGTAACACCGAGCACTATCAAAAAAAAAAATCGAGGATATGTAAAACAAGCAAAGGTTACATAGGTACACACACAAGTCAAATTAAGAGGGGAAAAAAAACAAAAAAAAAAATACTCACATATGGATTCGATGAGGTCTCATCAATTGTTATACAACCAACGAAGATATACAATATGGTATGGGATAGGAACAACGATTCATGTTCTCTTGATATCGGAAGACGTAATTCTGCATTCTATGAGCCAATTTCTGTCTTAGAAATGGCGCATATGAATTTCTGTTGGGTTTATGCTTTCTTCTCTGCTAACAAATACCACCATGTGTTACAGAGTATCACTCAATCCCACTCTTTCCTTTGGTGATCGCATATGCAGACGCTCACATTGTGTGTACCTACTAAGGTTAAGTAGGTAGATTAGCATTTGAAAGATGGACCAGGCGGATCAAAGCGATTAAAGGATCAATGGAGTGGAGGCTTTCCAGTATATGGGTACCTAGGTACTCGAGTAAGTACCTAGTAGTAAGAAGCGCTCGATGAAAAGATCAGAGCTCAAAGTAAATCAAACGAAATCAAACGAAGATACCTAGGTACCTTCAAAAACGTACTGGTAGTACTTACATATTTACATACCTCCGTACTTACATAGGGCGGCGAGGGCCGAGGCAATGGGAGATCTTACCTTACCCCAGACTTTGTTCGGGAATACTTGCAGATTCCCCCGCCTTGTTATTTTACTCCCTACTCGAATAATCGAAACAATGTCTCTCTTTTTACCTAGGTAGTTGAAATTAACCTCTCTTTCTCTTTGGATGTTTGATTTCCCTTGTTTTTGTTATTAAATTCTAAGCAGCGTTTGGATTTGGGTTGTATTTTGTCAAACATAATCGTTGAATACCCAACATGTCGGCATCCGCAAAGAGAAGACTCGCAGCCCTTTCTGAGCAGCTTGTGAAACCCATTGAAGATCAGGGTAACTTTGAAAATATCCCAATTCTTAAGAAAATTGCACCAGATTCAACGGGCCCGAGAGTTAAGGGGAAGGTAGTCATTGTGACAGGTGATTATTTCCTTTCCAGACCACATTCTGTAGTATTGACATATCTTTCAGGAACCAATAGTCCTTTGGGAATCGGACGAGCATCAGCACATCAGTTTGCGCAGAATGGCGCAAGAGCTGTATACATATGCGATTACAATGATACGAATCTCGAAACCCACAAACGTGAACTTGCATCATTATACCCTGGTGTCGAAGTACACACGCGGAAGTTTGACGCAGCGGATGAACACTCCGTAAAGGAAGTTATTGATCATGCGGTGAAGACATATGGAAGACTGGATATTTTCTTTGCAAATGCGGGAATTGTAGGCACAAATAAAGTATTTACAGATATTTCTGCAGATGAGTTTCTGTCTACTTTACGAACAAATGTTGTCAGGTAAAATATCTATAACTTTCCTAGAAACAGACTGAGGACTAATTTCAAAATAGTGTAGCAATGGCGGCCAAATACTCGGCACCAGCTATGATGTTAACATCACCGGATAAGCAATACCCATCCGGTAGTATAATAGCCACAGCTTCAGTTGCTGGCCTACGTTCCAATGCAGGGTCCAGCGATTATTCTGCCTCCAAATCTAGCGTCGTCTCCCTGGCCCAAACGATATCCTATCAACTAGCAGGCACTGGAATTCGCGTCAATGCTATCTGTCCTGGCGTCATCGAAACAGGTATGACAGCACCTATGTATGAAGCTGCACGAGCCAGGGGATCGGAAAAGAAGATTGGCCAATTAAATCCGCTAGGAAGAGGTGCACATGCCGATGAGGTAGCTAGGGTGGCATTGTTCTTAGGAAGTGAGGAGAGTAGTTATGTCAATGGTCAAGCTTGGGCTGTGGATGGGGGGCTTAGTGCTGGTCATCCTTTCGTTCCAGGAAAGTTGGGTTGAGTCGGAGGTTGGTGAAGGTCAGAATCTCAAAGATGGCCTCGCCATTCCATGATTTGCCAGTTTGGTGTGTTTCCCACACAAAGTCCAAGCTGGAAGAAGATCTAAAGCAATAATATTATTTCACCTCAACTCTTGGTACTTCCTGTTTCCCTATAGTGCCTCTCGGACTCCATCCTTCACTTCTTCACTGCAAATATAATTTCTAAAATTGAGCGTTCTGTCACATACGACCATAGACTGAAGAGAATTGGGCATCCCGTCCGCTCTGCCATACACAAGCTTCAGATCGGTGGATTAGTAGTTGGGTGGGTGACCACCAGCGAATCCCCACTGTTGTATGTTTTTGCCTGTTGTTGTGCTTTTTTGCTTTCGTTGAATCTTGACGGTGGTCTGGAATATGAGAATTTGAAGACCCGTGGAAGAATTGGGGCATGTGGCATCGAGGGGAGCGAGAATGGAGACAAATGTGATATGTGTTTTGGGGTCTACCTTTTATGTTTGTGGTCGGCGGAGTGGTAATGATTGAAGTGAGATACTGGGGATTCCTCTGTGGAGGAATATCATACGAAGTAGAAAGGAGAAGTACTTGGACACATACTAGAGCATTTACAGAGAGAGCTAGTATAATCGAGGCTTTTACTTTACTCGTTGCACATTACTTGTCGGTTTTGTAGCAACCCACAAACTCAGTGATTGAAAGTAGAAGGATCAAGTTCAACTGATCTTAGTAAAAAAGCTTCAAGCATTGAGATGGGTTGAAATGAAGGTACTAGGCAACCTCACCGGGACTAAAAGTGGTAGTTTGTCCCTGTTAAGCGTTTCGCCAATTATATAGTTTGAATGAGCTATGAGCTTTCAGTCAGATAGACTTGGGAGGATCTGGGAATAATAAATTCGACTCGGCCAATCAAGGCTCTGTTATGAGATCCAGCCTTGTCCCGCTTTGATAGCTTTGCGCTAGTAACAAATTATCCACACTAGCTGCAAGGCTACGATAATACTTTTGTTTTCCGATAGCAAGATTTAACAAAACCATCTAACATCGCTATAACATTAATATCAACATATTTCTTCCTCAACAATGTCAGATCCTCTTTTATCATCATTATGTCGCATCTGTCATATTAATCCCACGAAATATACATGTCCACGATGCTCTCAACAAACATGTTCACTTCCCTGCTCCAAGCGTCACAAAGTCTGGTCAACATGCTCTGGAATTCGCGATCCTACTGTCTACAAGCCGAGATCACAATTGGCAACCCCTTCAGGCATTGATCATGACTATAACTTCCTTCATTCAATTGAGCATCGAATTGAGAGATCGGAAAAGGAGATTGTGGAAGAGCGAGGACTTGTAAAGAAGATGGAACTCGAGTTGGCAAGGCAAGGTCCTAAAGACGATAGAAGACGGCCCAACAGAAGCAGAGGCAACCAGCGTGAAGACTTTCTCACTAAAATGCTACAAAATTCCGGAATAACGGTACTTAAAGCGCCAAGCGGAATGTCTAGGAATTTGGAGAATACATCTAGTTGGAGTAAATCGCAGAAGTGTATGAATTGGCAGATAGAATGGGTTCAAGAGGCAGATGCAGGCGGAAGAATATTGCACAAATCGATAGACAAATGGTCCATTAACGACACCTACTCACTGCTCTTGGAAGAACAACGAAGGTTGAGCATGGCGCCGGAGGAAAAGGCAGCCCTGAAAAAAAGAAAGGCAGACGAACTGAAAGAAAATAAGGCCAAGAGGACCAAGACGGATGAATTTTCGTTGGATATATTACCGCTTTCTCTATTTCAGGATTCGACTGGTGCTTGGAATACAATTTTGGATCAGCCAATTTTATCAAACAACCAGAACTCCATACGCCAAACTCATGCACCACCGAAGCTTGATTCCAAGTATCGTTTCTACCTCCATCGACCTAAGACTCGATCATCATATCCTAAAGTATTGATACCTTTAGATCCCACACAGCCACTTTCCAAAGTCTTGGAGAATCGGACAGTCCTCGAATTTCCTACTTTGTATGTATTTGAGTCGGACAAACTTCCAGAAACCTTTATGCTTGAAAAGGCCTACATAGAAGCAACGGGAGACGGGCCAGAGGTGGAAAGTGATGAAAGTGAAGAATCCGAAGACGATACTAGCGATGTCTCTTCAGATGAGGAAGAAGATGAAGATGAGGAGATGGAGGATGGAGAGGTTGCACCATAAAATCTCACAGCCCGATGCTATTAAATTGTATAGAAATTTGTTGCTCATGATACCCATACACTAATAATTAAAGCGATTCACTCGAACAACATGCTATTTATTTCTTATATACATATATTGACCATTTGTATCTGCTACTCATTATCATAATCTATATAGACGAGCCAGTCATGGTCGACTTGGTCCTTGTGATTGGCTCGCAAACGGCATATACATTCACCTCATGAGCTTGAGTTTATTACTCCCTGTTTAGCCGCTCAGAAGTACAGGAGTCATATATAGCTTGTACAATAATATTAGGAATGTAGGCACGCCGCCTCTACTCCACCAGATACATAACCCCCCAAACTCATACTGCGTTTTCCTCGTTAGCGGAGAGGTGACGATCAGACTCAGATACCTAAAACTTGGTTGTGCTAAGTTTGTTGGCCGTCTCCCCGTGGAATTCAAATGTCGAGTGCTCACCGGGAATCACATATCCTATTTGCTTGATCTTCTCCGGTTGAGGACTCTGGACTCATGAAATCAAGATTGTTCAATGGATACTATAATAAAGAGGCATAAAGTTCAGTATCACTTGGATTTGAATTGATTAATGAATCTTCATCTCACACTGTGATTCTATCATGGGGGGTCGTGTAAAGTGGTTTTTGATTGGTGATAAGGTTTCCATGCCAACAACCATGAGTTTGCACTTTTTCCCTCTATTTCAGAATTTGACGCGATTTTGTACGTGATTAAACCTCTTACAAACAAAATCACCGATATCTAATAACCTGAAATAATAGTAAGGTCTCATTGAGCCTCATGAAGTAAGCCATAAATCCACATTTTAAAAGGTGGATGGTCATCTCGGATTTTATTTACTGATAACAACCAGAGGTGGATTCACCCCGCTAAATACCATTGGATCAACGGAAACACCAAAATTCAAATGTCGAAATAGAAATACAAATACTAAACAACAACACAAATTCAAAAGAGTTGTCGACACTTCGAAAGCAACAACACCAACTATCCGTCTGCCACGAATCCATAGAAGAACTCTCTCTTCCCCAGTGACGGAAAATAGCCCATCCTTGAGTGAGCTTGGTGATTCAACTGCACTCTTTGATTCGTCTCTCGAAATAGTTGGTCGAGCATCCAATTCAGGTTCGACTAGGAAAGGAACTGTGGTTGTACTTGACACTACAAAATACGACAGACATCCTGTTGAGAAAGGAAACACAATGGTTAGGGAAATATCTCCAGCAAAGGTGCAGGCACCTCGACCTGAAGAGCCCAAGGATCAATATCGACCCTCTCAAAGCAATACAGCAAATCATCTATCCAGTATTCCTAGATTCGGAGAAGCTACACTTCCACAATCTCCATTGAATCGTAAATCTCAGCAACAATATTCCGAATTGTTCATTCAACCAAAATCCCGCCCTGAATTTCATAAAGATCCAGAAAGACATGGTATGTATTCATGTGCCATATTATCTCACGGTGCTAACATATATGTAGCACATCCACATTTGCAAGCAGCAAAAGATGTTGCCCGAAAGATAATCAACCCCCTTATGCCACGAGCACCAGCGGAATACAGTCAGCCAGCAGTTCGTGCACCGATTCCTGGCTCTTCATCGTATGCAACAACTCACCCTGCACCTCCACCAACATTCGGCTCCCTTCCAAACAGCAATGGGGGTGGTTTCCAATCCGTAAATACCTATACATCTAGCAATTATGTCGACCTCACTATGGGCAAGCCAAATTACAATGAACCACACACCTATGTTGACCCTGCAAAGGCACAAGAAGATCTAAAAGCACTTTTAGAGGGTGTCATTGAGGATGAGGAAGATACGAAACCCAGAACGAGATCACGCAGGAAGAAGAAGGATGCGGAAGTAGACGAGTTGATGGCAAAAATGGATGGATTGAATGTTGAAGCAGAGGAGAAGCTCGAAGTTGCATCAGAGGACGAGGATGAGGATGATGGAACTGTCGAAGGAATCAACGTAAAACTTCTCCCGCATCAGGTTGAAGGTTTAGAATGGATGATTGGTCGAGAGATCGGCACAGGAAAGAAAGGCATGGTACCAAAAGGTGGCATTCTCGCCGATGATATGGGTTTGGGAAAAACCCTACAATCGATTTCACTCATTTTGAGCAACCCCAAACCATCAAGTTCAGACGAAACTCACAGTAAACGCAAATTACCTTCAGGTCTGGACAAATGTACTTTGGTGGTTGCACCTCTTGCACTTATTCGACAATGGGAAGCCGAAATTAAAGACAAAGTTGAAGAGAGTCACTCTCTTCGTGTTTGTGTCCATCATGGCCCTCAACGTACGAAGCGATTCCAAGATCTCAGAAAATACGATGTCGTGATTACGACATATCAAATCCTTGTTTCAGAATGGGGCAATTCGTCTAAGGATGATGATGATGAAGGTGTCAAGGTCGGCTGTTTTGGTATACATTGGTACAGAGTCATTCTTGATGAAGCCCATACTATCAAAAATCGAAACGCCAAAGCTACGCAAGCATGTTATTCACTTAGAAGTCAATACCGCTGGTGCTTGACAGGAACGCCGATGCAAAACAATTTGGATGAATTGCAAAGTCTGATCAAATTCCTGAGAATCAAGCCTTACGATAACCTTCGCGAATGGAAAGACCAAATCGATCGACCAATGAAGAATGGTAGAGGTGATGTTGCTATCAAGCGTCTTCGTCACTACTTGCAGATTTTCATGAAGCGACGTACCAAGGACATTTTAAAGAAGGATGGAGCCCTCAACCCTGGAGGAAAGCCTTCTGCTCCTGGACAAGCCAATTCAACAGGTTTCAAGGTCGTCGAGCGTAAAATTGAGAAGGTCTTTGCGGAATTCTCACCAGAGGAGCGTAGATTCTACGAAAGACTGGAAAGGCGTACCGATGCGAGTATTGAAGAGATGATGGGTGGAAGTAAAGTCAACTACGCAAGTGCATTGGTATTGCTATTGCGTTTGAGACAAGCATGCAATCATCCAAAACTTGTTGGAAATAAACTGGGAAAGGATACCGATGCACTTTCAGCAGAAACCAGCAACCCTAAATCAAAATCAACAACAGATGTTGATGAGATGGCTGATATGTTTGGTTCTTTGGGTGTAGGCTCTAAGAAATGTGAAGTCTGCCAAATTGATCTTGGTAAAGAAGCTATTTCACAAGGCGCCATTCGCTGTTTGGATTGTGAAGCAGATTTGGATGAGATATCCGGCAAGAAGCTCAGTCCAAAGAAGAAGATTAAGGAGAAGAAGAGTAAAAAGAGTAAGAAGAGCAAGAAACAAAAGGAGTCTAAACCTATTCCAATTCGTAAGCCCAGGAATAGGAATATTATCGAAGATAGTGATGACGAAGAAGAGGAAGAGCAAGGCGAATGGCTTGTTGGAGAAAAGAAACGTGGTGCTCTTACTCTAGGAAAGGCTGGTGGAAAGGAAGACGAGAACTGTGAAGGTGGCGGTGAATGGCTTGATTCGGATCATGATGACGATCTCGATGATTCTTTCCCTGACATTCAAGATATTGGCAAGAAGAAGGTCGTCAATCTTGATAGTGATGAAGAAGAGACCGAAGAATCTGCCGAGGAGGAGGAGGATGATGAGTCTTCTGAAGAGGAGGAGGAGGAGGAGGAGGAGGGGGAGGAGGAATCCGATGTTGAAGACGAATTTGGTTCGGATGAAGATGCAGAGCTTTCTCGAATTGCTGCATCTACCAAGATTACACATTTAATGAAGATTCTCGGAAAGGAAGCCGCTCAGCATAAATTTATTGTCTTTTCGCAATTCACATCGATGTTGGATCTTGTCGAACCTTTCTTACGCCAAAAAGGTTACAAATATACAAGATACGATGGTGGTATGAAGAACGATCTTCGTGAAGCTAGTTTGGACAGACTTCGTAACGACGAGAATTGCAGAGTCTTACTTTGTAGTTTGAAGTGTGGTTCTTTAGGACTCAATCTTACAGCTGCTACTCGTGTGGTTATCCTTGAACCATTCTGGAATCCCGTAAGTAATTTTCTGTCGATGCTCACATAATATTTCTTGATCATAGTTACTAACAAATAATTTCATAGTTCGTTGAAGAACAAGCCATTGATCGTGTGCATCGTCTTACACAGAAAATTGATGTTATTGTTTACAAGATTACCATCAAAGATACCGTTGAAGAGCGAATTCTGCTTCTTCAAGAGAAGAAACGAGAACTTGCAAATCAAACTATCGAAGGTGGTAAAGGTGGTGCTGGTAAATTGGGAATGAAGGAGATTCTCCAATTATTCAGAAGAGATGCTGAGCATGCTCCGCCTGCTGCTGGTGCATATGATCTTGGTGCTAAGCCAAGAATCTTGAAGGAATCTGCTAGTAGAAGTCCAAGTAAAAGTGCAGCGACTTTGGATAGTTATGGTTCACAAAGTTCATCGGCACCAAGGAAGATTACACCAACTCCTTTTCAAGCGAGAAAGGTAGAAGACTCGTTGTATGGTAGAAGGTGGTAACATATTTCTGTAGAGTAAGATCTTTTCTTGATGGTTGGATTACGATTGTTGGTTTAGATGGGAAATATCCTATGCTAGATTTGGGATATATTGTGGTTGATTTGGGTTCCGGAATGGAGACTGGGCGCTCTGAGGGGATTTAGCATTTCTTATGGGGTTTCTGGATTGCATGGAGATATGATGATAAATGGCTGTTAAATGAGAAATGAAAAAGATTTTTATGTGTTCGAGTGTTGTATTGCTCTCAATGAATCTTTGCCTTCATTGACCAGTATCTCAGTATATCGCTGGAATTTCAATTTTCAAAAATTACTCATTCCGATATTCTTTATACACTAACCGCATCACGACGTTTCTGTGTACCCAAACTCTGTATTACTCGAGAATTCCGATGATCAAAAGACCGCATGGAGTATATCTTCATTTTCATTCCAAGAATCATTATGATACAGATCCAAAAAATCCAAAGTTCAAAAACGTAAATGCTTCGGATTTGTTTGAGCCGAGTGGTCATACAAACGAGGCCATGCACTCACTGGCAAAAAAAAGATTACACATCTAGCAGCCAAGGTACCTAGGTAGATATCGTTATCGCCGAAAATTTGTGGCGAAGGAACAAAGCGTTTTGCATTCCAACTGGGGTGAGTAGAGTGGAAATGAGATGAGATGATGGCATGGCAAGGGGAGCTCGGAGGGATAAGGATTTGGGGGTTTGTGATTAGGTAGGGGTTTTCGTTTTGTCTTTTCTGATTGTCTTTGAGAATTTGAGAATTTGATTTCTCAATTGCTTTTTTGTTGTATACACATATTGTATATTGCATTTGGATTTTGTGGGCTCTGTGGAATTTTTGGATATTGAGATATTTGAATATCAAGTGGGATATATACTGTTTCACGATAAGAATACGAAAAGTAGAGAAGATATAATGGCTTCTACTTCTATCGTAGGGAGTACCGGTCTGGTTGTATGTCTTTTCTTTTCTCTTCTTTTCTTTCTACTGTCTCTCCTCTTACCTTTAGCGCTCCTCGACATAACATATCATAACACAACATAACACAATATGCTAACACACCCCCCAGGGCACCCACATCCTCTCCACTCTCCTCTCTCACCCCTCCATCTCCAGCGTGCACTCCCTCTCCCGACGCGATCCCAAACCCAGCAGCAGTTCTCCCAAACTGCACCCGCTCACCTCGACCGACCCATCAACATGGTCTTCCCTACTCTCCTCCATCTCTCCCTCTCCTCTGCTCTTCTTTTCCGCACTGGGAACCACGAAAGCCCAAGCGGGTAGTATCGACGCGCAGCGCAAAATCGACTATGATTTAAATCTCGAGCTCGCATCGACTTTTTCGCAGATGGGTAGTGAGAGCACGACTGAAACTCAAGAAAATCAAGAAAATCAAGACAAAACAAATAGCAAAATTTACATCCTCATCTCCACCCACGGCGCCAATCCCGGCTCTATGATCCCGTACTCCAAAATGAAAGGCGAGCTGGAAGACGCGGTGAAGGCTTTACTGGAAAAGAAGGAAAATAGGATCAAACATGTTATTATCCTGCGACCGGGATTGATCGTCGGCGAGAGGGAGGATTCGCGCCCGACGGAGTTTGTGGCGCGGAAGGTGGCGGGGTGGATGGGCTGGGTGAATCCGGGGTTGCAGGATTTTTGGGCACAGGATGCGAGGGTTATTGGGAGGGCGGCCGTGGAGGCGGGGGTTAGGGCGATAAGGGGGAGGGATGGGGTGGAGGGGAAGGAAGGGGTGGAGATTCCGAGGGTGTGGGAGTTGGGGCAGAGAGATATTGTTAGGTTGGGGAGGGGGGAGTGGAAAGGGGAGTGAGAGGTTTGGGATTGGGATTGGGTTTGTTGGGATGGATGGATGGATGGGTGGATGAATGGAGTTTTGATTTTTGGGTGGTGTATCGTGTTGTGTTAAACCGTTGGGTTTTGTGTCATTTTGAATAGGTTTACTGTGTGTTTATTTGCAGAGGCAATGATTTACTGATTAATTTATCGGATATAGATTCCTACTATCGATTTTCATATTTTTCATTCCATTCATCCTTCCTACCTCCTACAATCAAATACACGAACGACCTCCCATCCTCAACATTACCCATTCATCCATCATATATCCTCCTCCCTCTCTACTTCCCCCCAAACCCACTCCCCTTCCTCCCACTGACATTCTTATCCCCGGGACTCCTCTCCGCCCCTCCCTCCTGTTCCCCCCTCGGCTTACTCACCTCCTGATTCGCCGGACTCACATCCAACGGATTGCCATCCCCCCCTTTCCCTGCCTCAGATTTCTCGGATTCAGGAGAAGTAATCGACGGATCGAATGCGGCGGATTCTTCGCGCGCGGCCGCATCGTCACTCCCGGATTTGGAGTATTCGGTTGCCGTTGTGTCGATGCTGTCTTTGTGTTGGGAGTCTTTGCGGGGGAGCAGAGATGTGGGTGTGCTGGTGAAGGGGCGCGTGGTCAGGGAAATGGGGTGTTGGTGGGAGAGGAGTGTGCGGGGGAGGGAGGCGCGTGTGCGTGTGATGTTTGAGAGGTGGAGGAGGCGCAGGAAGGGAGTTGGTGACATTTTTAGTTTTGGTTGGGTGGTTGGTTTTGGTTGGTTTGATTGATTGATGGGATGTTAGATGATGAATGTGTCTTGTAATCGCAATCTATCAATCGAATTAGCTTGGTGCTCGGATTCAGATGTGTTCTCATACATCCAGATCCAATAGAATAGAACTGAACTGAACTCGATTACATGTCCATATATATATACCTTCGAAGAATATATATAATAATTAACATGAATCAACTTACATGAAATCCAGACTGATGAATCGATATCGCGTTTGTTTGTTTGTTTGTTTGTTTGTTTGTTTTCTCAATGGTTTGTCTGTTTGTTTGTTTGTGATTCTACGAGTAGATATGTTTGGAAAATATGGTAGAGGAGACAAGATTTCAGATTCCATAAATGACGACGTCATGGTCGTTAGGAGAGGTAGATTACCCCACATTTATGTTTTTGCCTCTGGGTTTAGGTTGGGTGAGGGATTGATTGGGGATTGAATGGGGATTATGCTATGCTATGGATATTTGATTATAGATAATACGAATTGTGCGATTGAAGAATTCTATCTGGGTAGATAGGTAGGTAGGTAGGTGTATATATATGCTAATACGCGGTATTGTGTTTGTTGTATTATTATTTGGAAGTTCGTTTTACGGATTAGATGATGGATTGGATTGATTGGGGTTTTGAATATTAATGTGATATCAGTATCAATATCAATATCAATATCAATATTCTTACGAGTAGATAGATAATAGTATGGGATTCAAAATTGTGAATTCATATCTACCTACTACCAAGTAACAATAGAGCCAATAACTTTCGGATCCGGAGAAGAAACTCCTTTATGGGGTACCAGTAATGAGAATCTGGAGAAGTTTTACAATACGAGTACTAATATCGAATTGTTACGTCGCATTTTTGTATTGTATTTATCTACTTGGGTATGAGTAGTTAGATAGTAGCATCGGAGTATTTAGATACCCGGATGTGGGATTACTGACTTTGCTATGGAGAGTTGAGATCGCATTCTAGTTATACATGGGTAGGTACATATATACCTGGTACGGAATCTTCCCCGCTCTTCGCAGATCATATCATATCATATCATTTGCCGTAGGATAGATCTCTGAGACAATAAATAGCGTGTATGTCAATAAGAATTCAGAGATACGTAGATAAGGTTTGAAAGGAGAGATTTCTCCTTTGGGTTGAGATTCAACGTCACTCATCGTGGCGTTCTTACCTAGTCCACGGGTAGTCTTGATGTCATGATTCAGTATGACGGTGTCGATTCATTCACTAGGTATAGAAAAGGAATGTTCAAGAGTAGATGTTCTTCCACAAAAATACATCTGTTTATTTCCTCTTCATCTATTGTAATCTTTATATAAATCATTCGAAATGTTACGCACTATCTCCAGAAAGACCTTCTCCCAATCCACAAACACCATCTTCAAACCTTCCACAACTCTTTTCTCGAGAAATATGGCCGATAGTCGTGTCGAAGCAGCTTCCCAGGTTGCCGGTGAAAAGAAAGATACAAGTCCATCCGTAAGTATTGGAATTGCTTTCGTGATAGATACCTACAGCAAGCTGATCTCATAAATTTAGAACCCCTCAGTCATCTCATCTGCAGGTGCTATTGGCAAGCAATTCAACCCCGATGGAAATATTGGACAAATTGGTGAGAAGATTGGTGGTCCATTCTCAAAGGTATGCAATCGTACGCTGGATTTTTTGGATTATTAGCTAATTTGTTAATAGGACGGTGCCATTGGTTCCCAATTCGATGCCGCGAAAGATGGTCTCGCTGGACAGGTTGAGAAGGCTGTTGATGGGCCAAGTAGACCTGCTACGGAGAAGAAGTAATGAGTTGCGATGATGATGAGAAGATTGATGATAAATTCGAAGCTGTGATGTATAGTATAGTTTTGAGGGGTTTCCACAGTTGACGGATGAGCTATTTGTATTATAATGATAAGTAACGAAACTTGGATTTCTTGATCTGTGTCTTGATGACTTTTTTGTGAGTTTGAAATGAGAAACAATATTTCTTGAAGATACTTGAAAGGAGCCATGATATATCGAAAGTAGTATAATCATGCTTGATACCTTGTAATATCCCAAACTACTCCCATCAAGCTCATTGGTATCTTGTGGTGTATTTACTCATCGACTTCGATGCACAACCCAATCTGCTGTTTATATTTCCCGGTCGACCTATGTTTGAGTAATCGATTCAAGGGCATGTGTGGCTTGTAATTCATCCGCTTCGAAGATTGACAAACACCTAGACTGTGAAATAAAAAGAAACCATAACTCCTGTAGACTTTATTACCAGTCTAACATGTCCAACTGAAGCCATGACATTCTGACTTGGCTATCAGACTTCTCATGAATGAGTTATAAGCATTCAGAGAGAGAAAACAACATTGATCTATGTTCGATTGAAAGAATGACTTAGGTATGAAGTATTCAATATCATCAACTCTATTTTGAATAAAGCAACCACGCTCACAATGCCAAATTCGAAATTCTCAAAATAGCATCACATTGGAGAACTGGAGAACTGGAAGACTGGAGAACAAAGAAGATCTATTGGTCACCGTTATCGGCATCGGCCAAACTTTCTTCCTTCACACTCTCGACAAGGGTATATAATTTAGTCAAAGGCGTTTAGCTTGCTGGTGATGGCGTGCTTTCTCGTGCTCTCACCAAATTTCACTCCATTCACTCATATCAACCTTCTGATACGGTAAGTGAAGAAAGAAAAGATACTCTAGGTAGGTAGGTTCACCAGTTCCAAATGGTAAAAGTCCATATGATTTGACTCGATTTCCTATTCTCTCATTACTAACCAAGGTGATTTATCGGAATTCGGTTTTTCCATTCCAATTGATTGCCAAAAGATTATATATATCTCACACTAATAAATCTTTCCCTTTCAAAGCTAAGTTGTGAAGGGATAATATTTCCTTCGATTGAGTATATTGTTGTTGTCTTTACTTTCTTTACAACAAACTCATCTTCTTCTTTCTAGAAGAATTGTATCAATTCGATTTGTCTTGAGGTTTCCTTTCTTTTATTTGCATTCTTGTCTCGTCAAAGTTCTTCAAAGATACCCCGCCACCCATCAATCCGCAGAAATGGGGGCATCAACAGATTATGATCAAACCAAAGGCATAAATACTAAGCCAGAGGGTGATGGATCTAAACAGGTAATTCAAAGCAACAATCGTATGAACTATTTAGAAGTGTCTAATTATTCTCTTTGCAGGAACCCTTTGGAAAAGATACCCTCAATTCTACCTGGAATTCCGAACATGAGTCCTCTTTTCGAACTTTCTCCCAAAAGTCTTCCAATCTACCATTTGGACAATCGATCGAATACGATGCGATCAGTGGTCCTACCTATGTTACTGCACAAACTTTGGTTCAACAAGTAGCATATGCGCTCTCCGATAAGATATTCTCTTATTCTCCAGAATCATTCGATTTGGATGTTGCTGTAAAGTCTTGGGCTGCGGCAAATACAAAGAACGCCAATGGTTATACTACACAAGTTTCTCCCATGCAAACTCGCTCTGGCGCTGGATCAATTGCTCTTGGATACATGTTTTCAAAGGATTTCGACTTGACCAAGAGACACATTCCCCAATCACTTTTGGCCTCTTCTTCCAGTCTTCATAGCCTGCGCTCAACTCTTGATCAACTTTCTCTATTGTACTCTGTCGCAAACCCATTTGTCGCCCACGTTGCGGCCGTCGACTATGCACCAGGATCTACCGGTCTCGTTACTGACTATGCAACTGCTTTGACTGTGGCAGAGGAATTGGGACTTGGTTTGGTTTCTAGTTCATCTGCATATGAAGCCCAGCACATGTCTCTCTTTTCTACATTGCTAGCAACTATTCTTCCAACAATTCATACTTACGATGGAATCACTGTTGGTCGTGATACCCTTCGTGTCATTGACATTCTTAGTCAATCTGGTCTTAGCAGTTCTTATAAGACAGTTTTTGAAGAGATATCGAAACTCGGAAAGAGAGCTGATGCTGAAAGTAAGGTTTCTTCACTTCTCGAGGCTTTCAACAGCGAACTTGGTACATCTTATGGCCTCTTTGAGTACAGCGGACACGAGTCACCTGAATCCGTTTTGGTTGTATTTGGGTCTATTGAGAGTTCTCTTGCCACTCAAGTCGCCAAGAAGCTTTCTGCCGAGGGAGAGAAAGTTGGTGTTATTAATGTCAGAGTCTACAGACCTTTTGTAGAGGAAGCTTTCTTGAAGGCTCTTCCTGCATCAGTCAGAAGTATTGCGGTCCTTGGCCAAGTTTTGGATGAGACAGCTGCAACAGATGTTTCTGGTCACTCTAACTTGTATGAGGATGTTTTGGCAGCAACTGTGTTCTCTGATAAATTCACAGCTTCTCCCAAGGTAGTTGATGTTAAGTACGCTCGATCGCAAGTATTTACACCTACTTCCATTGCTAGCATCTTCCATCAACTCGGTGGCAAGTCTTTCAATGACTTTGTTTCATTATTGAGTGTTGAACAAGTTCAACAATATTCATTCTTCGATCTTGAGGATTCTGCTGCTGCTACTGCACCTTTTGCCATTAGCAAACTTCTCTCTGGAGATTCGGCTGGCAATGTCCTCATCAATCAAGCTCACGACAACTTCATTCAAGGTGGTGTCGTTAGAACTGATATTCGAAGCTCAAAGAAGTCTATCGAGGCAGCTTATCCAATTGAAGAGGCCAATGTTACCTACATTGGAGACGAGAAACTTTTCAAGGAGATTGCCATCTTGCAGAATGTCAGATTGGGTGGAAAGATTATTGTCAAGCTTCCAGGTGTTAAGGACGAAGATTTGGAGAAAAAGATTCCAAGCTTCGTTCGTAACGAGATCAAGAAAAGAGACGTCGAATTATTTGTTTTGGATCCAACTTTGTCTGAAGCTCTTGAGAAGGAACCTGCTCTTGAAACATTGTTCGCTGAGCTTGCATTCTTGAAGGTTGCTCGTCCAGAACTCCTCGAGTCTGGCAAAGACAAGCTTGCCGCTATTAATGGAAGCCAAGAGCAATTACAATCTGCAGTAGCCGATCTTGAGAATGTCGTTCGTAAAGTTGAAATTCCCGAGACTTGGGCCGAAGTTGATGCTGAGGCTGAAGTCCTCAACCTTCCTGTAACCATCAAGTCCAGTAGCTTTACTGGTTTCCAAAAGGAAGATACTGAGGCTCCATCTCAGCTTCGTAATTGGCACGCAGCTGCCAAGGGTCTTCTTTTCAAGGAAGCTTATGGCACTAAATCTGAACTTCGACCAGATCTCACTGCTAAGACCTATGAAATTACAGTAAAGGAGAACCGTCGTTTGACCCCCATCACATATGACCGTAACATCTTCCATATCGAATTCGATTTGGGAACTTCTGGTCTTAAATATGATATCGGTGAAGCTCTTGGTATTCATGCTGTCAATGATGTTGCTGAAGTTGAAGAATTCATGAAATTTTATGGTCTCAACGCGGATGATGTCGTCGAGGTCCCATCTCGTGAGGATAACAATGTTTGGGAAACTAGAACAGTCTTCCAATCTTTGGTACAAAACATCGATATCTTTGGTAGACCACCAAAGAAATTCTACGAAGCCCTCGCCGAGTTTGCTTCTGACGAGAATGAAAAGAAGGAACTTCTTACCCTTGGTGGTCCAGAAGGTGCCAATGAATTCAAACGCCGTGCTGAAGTTGACACAATTACTTATGCCGATGTTCTTCTTGAATTCAAGTCTGCTCACCCATCTTTCCACGACATTGCCCGTATCGTTTCACCAATGAAGCGTCGTGAATACTCTATCGCCTCTTCTCAAGCCGTCAACCCAACTACCGTCGCCCTCATGATCGTCGTTGTTTCCTGGGTTGATCCAAAGGGTCGCGATCGTTTCGGTCAAGCTACACGTTACCTTTCTTCTCTTCCCGTCGGATCAAAGGTCACTGCTTCTGTAAAGCCTTCCGTCATGAAACTCCCAGCTCTCGACTCAGCTCCTCTCATCATGGCTGGTCTTGGTACAGGTCTTGCCCCTTTCCGTGCTTTCGTCCAATACAGAGCTATGCAAAAGGCTCAAGGCAAAGATATCGGTTCCATCCTTCTGTACATGGGATCCCGTCATCAACGCGAAGAATATCTATATGGTGAAGAGTGGGAAGCTTATCAAGATGCTGGTGTCATCACATTATTAGGAAGAGCTTTCTCTCGTGATCAGAAACAAAAGATCTATATTCAAGATCGTATGAGAGAAACTGTTCAGGATATTATCCAGGCTTATATCAAGGATGAGGGATCATTCTACTTGTGTGGTCCTACCTGGCCAGTTCCAGATGTTACAGAGGTTCTTGAGGAAGCTATTAGGGAAGAGGGTAGAATTAGTGGAAAGAAGGTTGATGGAAGGAAGGAGATTGAGAGATTGAAGGAAGCCGGAAGATATGTTTTGGAAGTTTATTAGATGCTTGCATGTGTGAGGTGTTGTGGATGCGTAGATTGTAGAGATGAATTCCAAGTTGTTTCAAGCGTCTTTAGAATACGGTCGTTAGATGGAATTACTTAGATTGCATATAGATTCTACATGGAATCAGTATTATAGATTTTCGGGATGTTTGAAATATTTGAACTCGTTGGTTTGGTGACTGGTTGTTTGATTGATTGCTTGAAATTTTTCTGTCTGTTATGCTTGGTTCTATCTACATATTTGCTAGATCTTATTAATGTTATGATTATAATACCTCGCGTTTTGATAGGAAGAATCTGAGATTAATATTTTTTGGCTAGCTTAGCTTATGGTCGTAGTTTAAGAAACTCATTTGTATATGATATTGTGTGAGAGGGAGATTATAAATGGGATATTAGACTTGACTTTTTCGTGCTTTTTTTTAGATTTTATTTACTTGGGTACCTATCTATCTACCTCTCTCGATGTGAGATGTGAGATGTGAGATTAAGTGAGCGCAAGGGGTGATGTTTGGATTTGGGGGGTAGGTAGATAGATAGGTAGGTAATTAGGTGGGTAGTCTTGGTGATGTTTGGGTTGTTTGGGGAATGAGGGGTTGGGGAGTTGGGGAGTTGGGGAATTGGGTGGTTGGGTATGATATGATGTCTTGTTTTTGTTTAGAGATGGAGAGGGAGATGGAGATAGAGATGAGAATGGAGATAATAATGATATTTAGAATGATAATGATAATGATGACTAATTCGACATCAGATATATACAACAACCGTGCACTCCTACTTGGTCGAAACGCGGTTTTCGACGCGTTCCCCCAACCATCATATATTTATTATATTAATTATGCCACCACAACGCACTCCATTGAGGTCAATTGATCATAATAATGTTCCTTATATGCAATTGAGTCCATACGACCGCGGAAAAATAGTGGGAAGGGCAGAGGCAGGCAATAGTCATCAAGAAATTTCGAATGCCCTCGGAATCGAAAAATCGACTACATAGCTGGAGATTGCAATCTATACCCATGAATACGTGCGGGTATTGACTGGTTGCCTAGGTAGGTAGCTAAATCAAACTCCTCGTGGATATTCACCAAATATTAATGTTCCATGTACATGGTCGGCTAAGCAGCTAGATTAGGTTCTTGAGTATTATCTTCTGGAGTAGGTAGGCATTTAAGAGGTCTGGATTTGGAGATAGATTGGTTGGTGAGGATGAGAGGTGACGGAAATTAGAGAGGACGAGAATGAGACCGAAAGACGATGGGCTGAGTGAGTTGATGGATGGGAGATGGGTCGAAGATGGATGGGGTTTGTGTGAGGGGATCGGGATGGAATATTGGAGGTAAAATTGGGGATGGGACTGGGGGTGATGATAATGATGATAATGATGATAATGATGATAATGATGATAATGATGATAATGATGATAATGATGATAGAGAGATTGAGTGGCAGTGATATGATATACGGTTCTGTGGTGAGGTAAAATGTGAAGTGGGTTGAGATGAGATGAGATGAGATGAGAGCTTCTAAGGTGAAACGAGTTCTAGGTCTGAAACATCAGACGAGAAGATATGGTTTCTCAGCAATGTATATATGTATTGTTGTCACAAAACATCGATGATTTATGTTACTCGTGTAAGTACAAACATATATGTATATGTCATCCCAACATTCCTAACCTGCCTTTCTAGATTTCATCACTTAAATTTCTTACTGTCATTTCTCAGAATCACATCCGGATACATTCAGCTCAGCGGTCTATAATGATTCCTCTACTCTACCTCCTCTCTGCGTAAGTAAGTGCACAAGATCTCGGTTTACATATACAAACTCCGAGGATATTTGTGTACTAGAGCGCCAACGCGAATGTCGCACTCCTAATAGTAGACGACCTGGTGCATTAATCGTAATCTGCAGGAGGTCGAGTTGGGGAACATCGTGCTTCTTTTATAGAGATAGATTGGGAGTTGAGGGTTTGAAAGCATTCGGGAGGGAGAAGGGGGAGGAAAGGAGGGGATAGGGATGGGGATTCACTTTCTAATAGGAAGGGATGAGATTTCATTAGTTGCGCCACATTCACATGTTCAATATGGAGAGGACTTCGGAAACTCTTGATAGTATCCACATCCAGAAGATGGAGGACCCTTGTGGCTACATGTGCATGGCTTACATCTATAGTGAATCTCTAACTCTCCACTCATTGCTGCAAATCTGATACCCGAACCTCTGATTATCCTGCAGATGCAGACTGAGGAGCTCATAGGGTTGTTATTTCAAGGAATCCAGCTTAAGGACACTTTTGGTTCCATACAGATATTATAGGCGAAATTTCATGAGAGGTCATGAGTATGACTTGATCTTGAGTAGTACATAATGGTGACGACGTTGCGATTTGGAATTCTGAAGATGAGGTTTAGAGGGGAGGGGGGTAAGATAAGGGAGGATGAGGTGTGGAGTGGCGTTCAATGTATCTCGCTAATCCAGGTAATGTATATTAGGAGGAATGACAACGATGACAATTAGGTGACAGCGATAATCTAGCAATGGTCGTATCTTGTCAGATATTATGATATAGCAAGTTCCTCAACTATACACACTTCAAAGCTATATCATAACTGAACGATGTGGATCGGTAGTGTGGAAAATACTTTTCATTCTTGAAAACATGACGCCATGCTCTTGATTACCAAGTCTCATTGCAATTTTTGATTCAAAAACCTAGTACCCGGAGACGCATTTTATATTGGAAAGGTCAGGAATTTTAGAGAACTTCAAATGGGCCTGTGTACCTCTCCACATGGAAAAGTGAATCCATTCACGAGAAGAATATAGAAACGAATGCAGAGTCTACCGCAATTACATACACTTGCTAAGACTTGTTGACGGTACAGCAGAAGCGCGGGATGTCTACCCATCCTTGAAAAGATATGCTGATAGAAAAATCAAGACAATCTTTGATTCACTAGAATGATAACTTTTATACTCAAGTTCTGGGACTGATTTTCTCGCATCTCTTATTCAAGCTCTGTTTTCTCTCTTTCAGGCAATGAGTAAGCAGAATTAGCAACTCTCCGATTATGCATGCCAGTTCAGGATGCGGGAATTTGATTCTTTTATTTCCTTTGGAGTTTGAGAAATGACGGGTTTTTAGATGCTATGAAGCGAAATCCCTTCAAAGGCATAGGCGAGAGGCAAAAGAGAAGCGAAGACAGTGGTAGCGTGAAGTGACGATGAAAAGATAATGTGATGACAGTTTCTTTGGATGAGAGAAGAATTCATTTTGAGCACCGAAGTTTGGGCGAGTTCGATTCTCGTTTCCAGGGCTAACCCTTATGGTTGTAGAGGGCGAAGAGTATGCTTTCCGCACAGCTTGAACCTCTGCGTTCTTAGCCCTTTCAAGAAGTACGGTATCTCAAGGATGATGAAGATAGGACATATATAGTCGAGTAGTTACGGACTTGTCATACCTATCAAACTTCATTCACTATTTCAACTTTAATTTCCACTTCCAAGGTTGTCAATGAGATTCATGCATACGTAGGTATTGTGTGTCAAAAGGAAGTTCCAGTGAATAAGGCTTCAAATCCACTTCCTATGCATGATAGTGCAACAAGCCTCTTTCCCAGGGCATGGGCTACCAAATTCGAGCTTCGTGAATATATAAACTGCTGATTGTAAAAATCATTTGTGACATCAAAGATTTGCAACACATCATGTTAAGGCACGATGATTTGTGTCAGTGACCCTGCAGACTGCTTTTTCGTGGAGAATCTGTTGTGTGGGTTTGTATTCTGTTTTGAATATACTTCACGGAGTGGGTTGATAGGATAGGAAGATACCATTGATAGCAAAAGAATGGTGACAGTGTGTAAAGTGATTACAAAATAGCAGTATTATGAACGACAGTGGTAAGAAGTAAGTTTGTACTTAGCTTGTAAATCCATAAGCCTCTTGCAAACTTACCTTCAATGCGATAGACATTTTACGTGCGAGGCTCCAGAGGGACGTAGAGTCGTCACAGTGATCTGATTGCAGAGGCCATAGACAGGTTGCATGTAATATGGGTAATGAGTTGTATTAATCTAAAAAAGGTAATAAGGAAGATGATCCTTTATATACCCACTTAATTACTAATCTATGGCAAGAACCCCCCTTAAGCCCCACCTTCCTTCTGCCATCTTGTGCATGCTGCTTTGGAATTTCACTTAGTCCTTTGCAACAAACAGTACAAGCACATCTAACCGTTTCTTAAATGCGTAGAAGTTTAAAATACTTTTCACATGCCAATTGTCAGAACACAACTCATTCACTCTTGAGGCTCCTGCCACTTAGATTCCATATCAGCTAGCTAGGTAGTATATACACCCATTGATCACAAAGTCGATGCCACAGAATCCGCAAGTGAATACAGAGCACATACCACAAAAAACAGTTTTGTTGCATGTCTGAAAGCCAATTCAACATGTTCATTGGCTTGTAAATTTTTGAAAAAAATTGTATGACGTCGATACCTTGTGCTTGGACCTTGAGACTCCACTAATAATGTAGATCGTATTCACCGCGTCTTATATAAACATCGATGTATTTTGTGATACTGCTCAGATAGATCAGATAAGTACTTTCATTGACCGGAATAAACCAAGATGCTCATCGAAGAATCCTCAGGTTTTTACTTCCACACAGCTCTAGAATTGGCACTGCACTCTCTTTCCACTATCTCAACACTTCTATCACAGTAAGGCATAGTCAAAGTGACTGATCTTCACCAAAGAGAACTAATGTGATGTACCAAATGCACCGTGCTCACTCAAACCCCTGAACCAAAGAGGACTGTTCCCAATAGTACTTTCTCGACACCTAACTCTAAATCATTTATAGCTAGTTCACGAGCTAATGTATGGGGCATCGGCGTCCCAAAGTACCGGAAACTAGTATGTATGGCGGCTGGTCAGCCTAGCGTGGGGAATCTCCGAAATTCCGGGGTACCCGTGCTATCAACCTAGGAAACTTGGGGAAGATAGCTTTCTGTGACTATGGCGTTTGGGATGCGCAGATAAAGTTGCATGAGCGATATCAAGAGATTTTGGTATTTGAGTCCTGAATTGGATACTATACGACGATCATAGCCAATGACTGGTCACATCTCAATTCGAGGCCCTCGCCAAACGTCAAGTATTCCGAGGTATCATAATGATCTTAGTTGACCCTTAAACATTTTCAACAAACCCATCAGGCAAATCGGAAGCTAACCTCAAATAAGAACACTAACCTCAAAATCATCATTTCACATATCCGATACCCAATGACTGTGATTGACGATGCATTAGAACGAAACTTAGTTCTAGCTCGACAAGATAAGCGATCCTTTAGCTCCTGATATCAGAACCAATTCAACTTAGCTCCATCTTTGTCTCAAACTAGTTTGAACGTTCATTTGCACCAGTAAAACCATAATGAATTCCCCAAGAATCTTGAAATGAAACGTTCCATCATCACAAAATCCATCGATTCGAAGAAAATATTCCCCCAAAACAGCAGACAACAATTCGACAAAGAGTATATCAACAAACAACAACCATGGCCGACCCGAACCGTCTCCACAAGATGTTCATCAGCGATGGTGACGACATGTGTAGAACCTGCAGCTACATGCTTCTAACTACCTACGGTTTATTCGGACTCATCACGCGCGGATTTGATCATGGATGGATTCATTACCCCCAAGAACCCATGTCATTGGTCGAAGACGTCACATCTCCATGTAGCACTCCTTCGAATCCCAAAAGTCCATATGACCTCCAACTCATGGGCTGGGGATGCCACTTTTGCGCACTCGTTCTCAGTGACCCAAAAGCAAGCCAGAAGGGCTCACAAGTTACGCACCCCTCAGTTGCTCACAAATACGTCATTGAGAAACACCACGAGTTCCGACATATTGGCTTTCGCGCAATCATTATCAATGACGTGGGCGAGGAGGTTGAAAATCCATTTAGATATCGAAAGTTCTCGTTAACGGGCAAGAACTCAGATCTTCTACAGATGACGGAGGTGGTGGAATATTTTCACAAGCATCATCTTCACGTGGGAGGTATCGCGGTTGAGAGGGGGAGTGAGGTGTCTTATACGGTCGAATGGCATGTTCAGATGGGCTCTCTGTATCCGGGTGTGAGCGCCGAGTACCCATGGTATCGGTTCACTGGCGTTTTTGATCTGTCCAGAACGGGAGGGTTAAAACGAAAGGGGATAGGAGGAGTCTTAAATCCTAGGGAAAAACTCCCTCCGAGTAATCTCCGTATTTGCGACGAAAATCCTCCTGCAGATGTTGAAATATGCAATATCAAAATGCTAAGCACGAAACTGCAAAGCCTTATGCTACAAGAGGAATGAATGGCATGATTTTCTTGGTCGGCGTTGGGAGTTTTTGGCAACATGGATACCCGCTTACTTGGTACCCAAAATATTGGATTTTTTCTGAAATGTATTAGCGATCTGAGAGAGGGAAAGATTCGCTTGGTATACACTTGAATATTAACATAATTTTTAAAAATTCATTCCCTGCAAGAAAATTATCGAGATGCAGTTGTAACCTTCAATAATACACATATAATCAAATAAATCGAAAGAATCACGAGAACAATGGATAAGAAGCTGGGTAACTCTTGAATAGATAGATTTTAGATCGCTTCATTAACGTCGATCTACTTCGACTGTTCCAAGAGTGCTCGCCCATAATCACCTCGGTTAGGCAACCTGTTGCATGTATGAATGTGACATCTTGCTGGACTTGTATTTGTCAAGAAAACTAAAACAAGGTTAGATACGTCAAACAGGAGAAATGGTGAGACTTACTTCCACAATGGAAATCCAATTCCATAAATGCTACCGGGCTGTGGATGCGGTAGTAATAAGGATCATCGTCTCCAAATTCTCCGATCCAAGCGAAATATGTTTCGTCGAGGTGTTTCTTAAATAGTGCGACCCTGTGCTCCAAAACCGAGTCGGGATAATATTCGTTAAAAGATTTGAAAAGCTTGATAATTTGCTCTTGCTGATGTGCTGGAAATTCAGAAACTGGACATCCTTCATATGGGACGATCCTATTATCTTGTCTCGCACCACCCAGATGTCTCTCGTCAAACGGATTCCACCTATCAGCTGGCAGACTTTTTCCATCCATACCCTTACTCAGAGTTGCCTTCTCTTGTAATTCTTTAGGTAAGCTTTGCATCAAGCTTAAACTATCCATCTCCTCCGATCTGAATAACCTCAGGCCAGCATGTGGTCCCTCATCAATTCTATCAGGTTCTGCTCCCATGAATGTAGGACCAATCACCATTCTCTTTCCGAGAAAAACTACACAAAAACACAAATGATGTCCAAAGAATGTGTATCCGAATGGTTTGGTCATAGATGGTGTACCAAATAAGCGGAAGTTATAGGAATGTTCATTGAGCACTTTCTTGCCGTTCACTAAATGTCCAAGGAAATCATTTGTGAGACAACAAGCGTGGATTTTTTCATAGCCCTGCTTAGAGGATGAAGCTCTAAGAATGGCGTGAATAGCGTTTTGAATCTCTGGGGAACACTCATCGAGCCGCAGTCCACCTATTTTAGAGATGAGTATGAGGTTTAAATTGAGGCATCTTTACTCCTTACCTGGATTCATGTATAATTCTGGATTTGACCACAGTCGAAATTCATCATCTGTAACATCTCCAAATTGAACCGCTTTTCTTTGATCTTCACTCAGGACCTTCAAAAAATCTTCGGTTTTCGTAATCACCTCCTCCGTTGGCGCACCTTCATCCTCCGCATAATTATACAGCCCCTCTCTGACCTTTCCGTCTGATGTGAATCCTTTGTATGGTTTCTCTAGATTCTTTGCATCAAGTCGGTTAATCAGCCAAGCCGGAGCCTCAATTTGCCTTCTAGACTCGCACCAACTTAATGCTGTATGATCTTGTATCCCTGCAATGCGAGGATGGTCTGGGGAAGGTATGATATCGCGGAAAGGGACAGCTGCATCAGAGCGAGGCTTTGTAGGGTCTGAACTCTGGATGTATCCTGAATTCTCTGGTAAAACTGCCATATCTGCTGTAGATTAAAAGAACTTAGAATTATGGTATAAATTTGGGTCTTAATGTGTAGAAAGCTTGTATCACAATGGTGGTTTGAAAGTCTGAAGGAGGAATTGGTCTGGATATGAATGTTCTTCAATTGATCGATCTATCACTACTGACAGAGCCGAAGCATGACCCGATAACAATGATCTGCCCATGGCTTCAGTTGATGTGGAGAGCTTGCGGAATAGTCATTAAGAGCGTATGAGTACGAATTGAATTGATCAAGTGGACACTCCACTGTTGTTGAAGCTTCGCGGTATTCAATGCTTAATAATCCCCACAAATTAGCGTGTTGAATCCATGAATTCCCCTCAATCTCCCCACCCCTTCCACTTCATAACTTGTGGGGACTCTTGTCTTTTCTTACGCGTCCACGCTGATTGCAACACTTCTTGAACGGATATCGACTGAGAGAAATTGACCATGCACGAGAAATGGTAACAGGTATGGATAATACTGTATCGGGTCAATTGTTGCCATGATGAAGGCAGTTGAATCGGCTTCCATCAAAGTGGGGTGAAGAAGAGTAAGTGGGGGGTTTGAAGCTCATGTTTGTCTAAATCAAAAACAGTCCTCTTCAGTCTCTCTCTTTCCTTCAGTCCCGAAGACTTTACTTGCTCAATTTCTGTTCCTCATTTTCATTTCCATTGTAAATACAACGACATCCAGTATCTCATCCAGACTTCAGCCATGCCAGTACCATCATTTGAGCGTACGTTGTTCCATAGTCCTATCAAAACACTCGTTTTGAAAAGATAATTGACATGGCATTCTAGGTCTCGTACGATTTGTACCCAAATCTTCTGAGGAGGTACTCATTGGTCAACCAGTAGACTCGGAGATCGATGTGGGAGCTGCAATCATTGCAGGAAAGGACGTGAAGGTCGATGTATACAGCGGATCATCAGTCTTAGAACCAGGCACTTCAACTGGAACCATTAAAGACATTGGAAAACTTCTATCTCCCCTCGCAGAGTCTGAAGTTGGCACAATTAGATGTATTGGATTGAATGTAAGAAACAATTCTCTGAAATACATATACACAAGGAATTGACTAAAAATTGCAGTATGTCCAACATGCGCACGAAGTTAAAATGGCCATACCTGATCTGCCAACCGTTTTCATGAAGCCTTCGACCTCTCTCGCAGATCCATATCCATCCCCGACAGTTATTCCAAAGTTTGCATTGAAAGATGATTGCTGCGATTACGAATCCGAGTTGGTAATTGTGATAGGAGAGAAGTGCAAGGACGTCAGCGAAGCAGATGCATTGAACTATGTTTTGGGATATACAGCAGCAAATGATGTCAGCAGTCGTGCAAGTCAATTTGCGCAAAGTCAATGGTGCTTCAGCAAAAGTTTTGACGGTGCTTGCCCAATAGGTATGCCAAGTCAATTCATTTCGGGGAATTGGAGTTAACAAGATTCTAGGTCCAGTTTTGGTATCCACGAAACTCATCCCAGACCCATCGAAACTTCGAGTCAGAGGTCTAAAGAACGGAAAGGTTATGCAAGATTGCGGAACAGAGTATGAATATCCGATCCCAATTTCCAGCCGTAAACTGACCAATGACAGTGATTTGATTTTTCCTGTTGCGAAAATTGTTTCTTTCCTCTCTCAAGGCACCACAATTTTGCCAGGTACTATAATTCTGACCGGTACTCCAGCGGGTGTTGGTAATAGTTTCACACCAAAGGAATATCTGAGGGAAGGAGATTCATTCTCGGTTGAGATTTTACCACACATCGGAACTATGATGACCAAATTTGAATATCAAAAGTAAATTTTGGATTTGATGAGGCTACGCGATATTCCAATCAATACATGGCGGCATTTATCAAAAATACCACAAACATCCATTTTGCAATTTGAGTGAACTTGATTTATTCTCTCATATGCTTCCATCATCCGAAAATCTTCCTAGTCTCGTTTCATCGACAGATTAGTCCATATGAGTCTTCCTAACCACTGTATGAAGCTGCAAGTAGCAAGATATCCAGTCGTGTCCTTGCAGCTAGCCTTCTTCCACATCTCCTCCTTCCAATTCTCCCTCTCACTCCTACATTTCTTATTGGCGACCTTCTTCGTACTGGATGTCTTCGGAGAGGTCGGACCGCCACTGGTCTAGCGGGTCTTCTACGTGCTTGTCTTCTACGTGCTTGTCTTCCGACTCGAACGATAAGGTCTAATCGAGGAGGCATTCTCGCTTGCTATGTGTCATTGACACAGAGTGTTGTGTAAAGTGCAATAGTTCGAATGATCAGATGTGGTAAAGATCCTGCCCCGCCTGGTCGTATTGTCATAGGGGATCTATCCACTGGGCTGTGATGAATTAAGCCACGGCATTATTGTCACCAGGTTGCGATCAAAGAAGGCTCCCATTCAAAGCTTAGAGGGGGGCTCCTGCATTCTTTCTTCCTAAGTTTGAGGCTGTAGAAGTCTCTAGTATTGGAATCTTAGTTTCAAGAACAATATGCCGAAAATGATATGATTGGGCATGTTTTAGTTGCGGTAGAATACTCCAAAATGGACTGCCAATTTTGCAGGGCTGATGCACAGCCACGAAACGTGTTATGTGAAAGGGCGTGCCCAATTTATCACGAATGACATCTTAAAATTCGTATCCTAGCGTACCGACGTTGTAGAATAGCGTAACGGGTCAAAAATGCACGATTACGAATATCTTCAATAATTGTCTGCTGATTTGCAATTTGTACTTGCCGAGTACCGCTATTTCTAGGCAGACAAATTTGTACTTGCGGCTGAGAAACTCAAATTTTGTATAAAATCACCTAGATAGACGGCTTTATTGTTTGAATTGTCCACATTGATTAACATCAACCAAAAGCAACATGACTTTAATCACAATGAAAATCTGCTGGCTATTTCTCAATCTTTCTAATGCCGTCTATGGTATTATTCAGGCACCTCCACTACCTGGGTCTCATAACCTTGGCACCACCACTCTCCAAGTGACGGACTCGTCTACTTCCCGCAGTCTAATGCTCTCCTTGTTCTATCCTACATCCGCCAAAAATTCATCTTATACATTTCCGCCCTCCTTCCCATCAGCCACGGCTCTTTATTTAGCAGAAAGCTACTCTCTCCCTTCTGATGTTCTCCAAGAGTTTGTCACTCGTTCCTACAATTCCGCCCCTATTCTTCTTTCCCACAATAATTCATTCGATTTCCCAATCCTTCTTTTTTCCCCAGGCTATGGGAATAGCCGACTTATTTATACCATCATTGCCGAGAACATCGCTTCTCTGGGCTATCTCGTCATCACTATTGATCACCCGTACGATGTTGAATTCATCGAATACTCAAACGGTACTATTGCAACATGGGTAGGTGAGGATTTCGATAATTCTACCGCTGCAATTCCTTATGTGAATGCTCGAGTTAGAGATATGCAATTTGTGTTGGACTCCCTCTCGGATCCATTATTCACTGCTCAAATTCCTGGTATCCAGAATTCCTCTTCCCATTCGTATGGATATGGAAGATCCCAACCAACGTTCCAAACTAAATCCATCGGAGCTTTTGGTCACTCATTGGGCGGAGCTTCTGCTTTCCAAGCTATGCATGATGATTCCCGTTTCTCATACGGAATAAATCTCGACGGTGCAATCGAAGGCGATGTCGCACAAAGCGGGCTCAAGAAACCATTCATGATTATGGCGAATCAAAATCATACGAGAACGGAAGAGAGAGATCCGACGTGGTATGAATTCTGGGCCAACTCGGTGAAGCTGGGAGGTTGGAAAAGAGATGTGAGGGTTAATGCGACGCAGCATGGTAGTTATACGGATTTCGCCGTTTGGGCAACAGTACTGGGATTGGAAGGATTTGAGGATTTTTTGGGTACGATTAATGGAGTGAGGAATTTGGACATCCAGACGGAGTTTGTGGGTGGGTTTTTTGGAAAGTGGTTGAAGGGAAAGAGAGGGAAGGTGCTGGATGGACCTAGTAAGGAGTGGCCTGAGGTGACTTTTGATTTTTGATTTTGGGAAGCATAGATTGGAAGTTTAGAGGTAGATTTTGATGATTGGAGATGGAGATGGAGGTAGTTGTAGTCCGTAGAGTTATGTTTACTGTGTAATGTATCTAATGGTATTTAGTTAGTGCAGATTCCGAGACTTATGATATTATCGAGATATGAGCCTGTACTTATGACTTAATCACCGTAGTTGGCAATCTGTGATCGACAGATCCATGAATATGAATTGCAATTCAACTCTAGGACAAGTAATAGAATCTGTTGCGAAATTGAATGTGAGAATAGAGTTTGGACTTTGATTTGAAGTTCTCATCCGGATGAACATAGGCGAAACTGAAACTCCCTTGCATTCACTTTCGATACTCACTTTCGATACTCACTTCGCCAATCCCATCGACCAATCAAATTCTGTTACCATCCCGTGGATTCTTTTGTTGCATATCTGCTATAGCGTGTTGAGCCTGTAAAGGCCTATAAATTGGGAGCTTTGCTATATAGCATAGATAGCATAGATGGTCAGATAGTGAGTCCATGATAAGAATATAAAACAATTCGATGCTGTCTCTTGAAATCTTCATGGTGAAGATGTTTATTTGCCTGGAAACAACATCTTACTTGTAGATAGCTATTCATGTACCATAACCTTTTCAGACATTGTGCGTCCGATAGAAACATTGTAACCCTATTGATGCCACTATAAAAGTTGAAAGATTTCATGTCAACATATCATAGCTCAGCGTTGGCGAGCTCCTCCTGCGCAACCATGTTCACATTCACACTCGCACCCGAAATATGATCTTATAACTTCGCAAATTTCCATTCTCTTATAGCTACCTAGGTATGTACAGTAGTTTGATGTTGATGGTATAAGATAGCCTCATATCCAGCCAAACACCTTGCTTATAACATGGAGCTTACCCCCTTTGACAGCCTTTCGCTCTTCACCAGTCCATTTTTACTTAAATGACAATTAATTATCTTTTCAGGGAGGTCTTTGACCTGTGTGACACTCGTTCGACCATGAAAACAATCACCTCGCCGAGGATTGAGAATTTTCCTTTGCTGAATTCCACGCACCCTTTTCCAATAAGCCCCATATTTCTTCATTTCAGAATCTGCATCTTCAGATTTCTGGAAAAACTTGTCCTCTTTCTAGATTAATAATGACAAACTATAATTCTTCGGAACGGGTCCATATTTGCCCATCGTATCGACCTCGATGTCACATTGATCCATAATGTATTTCTTTCTGAACTCTTTCCTGATAGAATCTCGGATCTCTATCCATGCCACTTCCTGTGCAGTCTGGGGTTTATAACGGAAAAAGATATCATTCTGCGGATTGACAGCATGATTGCATTTTTCATCTAGAGCTTCGATTTGCATCATGCGGCCCGCATCCCGCTGGAAGTCTTCTTCCCAAATCTCCTTTCGAATGACATTCTCATGCTCTTTTTTTTAAATATGGCTCCCCCACGAGTCTCTGTCTTTCTGCTTTCTCAAGCTTGTCAACCTCCGATCGGTATCCCGATAACGCGTGACAAGTGATAATGAGAAATATCCAAGGGAGGACTGTCATAATAATCAAGGCGACGAGAGGTGTGGTGGGAAATGGGCATCTACCGCTGGTAATTGTGCAGCAGGAGGTGGACCTTGAATCCGCTACGTTGAGATCTGAGGTAATGGATGTAGGGATAGGAGAGGCTGAAGTTAGGAACGAAGATATCATAGGGCTAAAAGTCGCCGTGTTGGTGGAGAGTGTGAGAGCCATATTTACACAATTTTATTGCAATGAGTGATCTTTTGGTTCTACTAATTGAAGTGATATATATTTTCAACGTGCCAAAAGAATGAAGTGACGAGCATAATAATAAAGTGTAGAGGGATCAATCCAAAAGAACACGTCGCCGGTAGTATGATCATTCGATATGACGTATTCATTGGTCTTGTACTAGTGAAACCTTACTATTAACACAATTCCTACTTGTATTATGGGGAAGATCTAATATTCATAAGGTCAGGATGCTATATTAGGATACACGTAGATCAATTGTCTTATTCCTAAGATGCTTTTTGATCAAACAATATTTAACTTCACTCCTTTAAACGACAGTATTTGAAAGCGTTTTATTGGATCAAGAGGCTAGTTGTTCACTTAACGCTTGATATGCTTTACAGAACTCTGTACAATAGTGCTATACTGATATTCTTTATCAATTCACAACCCAAATACCATTATTTATGTAGTATCGCTTATGTTGTCTATCTCGTCTGGAATTCCATGTTTCGACCAAATTATATGTATTATCTTGAGTATCCAATTAGGAAGCCGTCGCTCAATGGTAACAGAGGAAGGTGCTAGCCTAAATAAGCATATAATTCATGATTAGAACGACGCCAGAGCCCTAAAGGGTATGGCTGGTCTAATGGTAACCAGATCCATTACAATAACTTCCATTTTTCTGTAATCTAAGTGACTAACTAGGTCATTAGTATTCTTGAACTTCGATCGAACATTCATACTTATTATAGTATGAAATCTAATTGATATTATTTATACCTCAAAACTGACCAGGAAGTACGTGTACTGGGGATATGGCCTAATTTGCTACGAAAGAGGGTATAGATGTGAGTATAGATGCGGGTTCTCTTCGCAGCTTTTTGTAGAGAATTGCTTAATTTTCTTCAATTCGTGGATTGCGGCTGAAGGCTAATTTGGGGAAGATGGGTATACTCTTGAATCGATGTAAGCACATGGGACATTGCCATTAAGTAAAAGGTTGAAAAGGTCTAGCGAATATGATGATATTCATCAAACTCTCGAGCCTGTACAGAAGAATAAGCATGAGTGAGAAATTATCCTCCTCAAGGCGAAGTTGTAGAGTCAAAAAGCGATGCAGTGATTAGCGGGATCACCAGTGGGTGTACAGAATGACGGGACACTGTAAAAATGGACTTATAAATATCTCTTAATATATCAAATTCTATATCTTAAGAATTCTTACAATTGCTTATTAGAGATAAAACAACCAGATAAAGATTCTAATATCAAACTATTGGAGAACGAATTTGTTAAACATTTCAAAAGTTGGGAAGTGTCTCGTCAATCCATACACCCACTGGTGAATGTTGCTTAAAAGTATCAAGATTTGCATGTTGCCCAGCCGCTCGGGTTATGAATTTGTACTCCCCTGGATCCAATTTAGAAATATGATAGGTTCCAAAGCTTTCGTTTGTTCGAATGGCGTTATTATGATCCTGGGAATACTACCCTGGTGTTACCCCTCATGCAGGGCTTTGTCATCTGGCTGACTGAATTGTTTTTGTTTACATCTTGGATAGCCTCTCGAGTCCTCAAAGTATATTCTCTGGTATTGATGTAATTGTTCATTGTTGTTTCTGACTATATATATTCTCAAAACATCTCGATTTGTATACTTATACGAAAATTATATACAATCATCAACAAGCGAAACCTCATATTGAAATTGTTCGCAGTGTTGTTAAAGCTTGCGGATTGATGGTTAGGATTTCTACCAATGTCAAGAACAGTACCCAATCACTTGGTGTTGAAGTACTTCTTCAATTGTATGAACAAAAATGCATTCCACTTGGAAATTTCCATTTCACTCTATGTCATCTAACATTTTCTCTCAGTCACTCCGTACTAATCGCAAATCGAATACTCTCCCAATTCCTCGCAAACAACAGCCCCTCGCATCACCCTCGCGTACCCGACTTACAAACTCCTGCCGAATCTCGTACCACTCCTCACAAATCACAAAATGAAACAAAACGATGCAATAGCTCTCATAGTGATTCTCCTCGTATTCGCATTAATACTCGTTGCATTTTTTATATTTAGACTTTCGAGGAGAATAGTTTATCATAGTGATTATTCTTCGAGTTCGATGTCGGAATCAAATTCGACAAGTTCGCCACGCCCTCCTCTGCCGCCGCCGGGAACAGGGAGACCGGTTGTTGGTGGAGCGGGAAGAGGTAGACCTGTTGTGGGAGTGGGAGGAGCGGGAAGACCTGTAGTTGGGGGTGCTGGACCTCCACCGGGGGTTGGGCCAGGAAGGCCAGTGGTGGGAGGGGGAATGGGAGGGTGGTTTGGTGGGGGAAGACCAATTGTGGCTTCTGGGACGGGGAGACCGGTTGCTGGAGCCGGAAGAGGTGGAAGACCTGTTGTTGGGGATGATTGAGAAGTTTATTTAGGGATGTTCTGTGATTTGAGATATGATACCTTGTATTCGTATATAGAATTTTGCTTAGGAATTGGAATTGGAATGGAATTGAAATTTTGTTACCAGAAGTGAACTTAGCGATTAGTTAATGTGCAGAGAAGCAGTCAGCTCACAGAACGAAGAAATCATCGCTATGAAGGCCAAACAATCTATATTCGTATGTTTGCGGTAACATATGCTCGGCATTTGGGAAATATTCGTAAATAGTGAGATGACAAAAGGATAGTGTAGTCTGTCAAAATGTATGATATCAAATGATATTTTGCAAGTTAACTTGTGTAATCATCATTTTGACATGTTGATAGAATCGAAGTCCTATTTATCATAGATGAGATTTCAATAGAGCATCTAGATGAAAGATTAGACCCTTAAGAGAGTTTAACTCAAGTACCTACCTATCTACTCAAAGACAGAAGATGGATACCGTAGTGTGGGTGTGGGTGGTGCAAACTTCGCTTACATAATATCTTCACAAGCGCACCAATCAAAGATCTACCCGAAGATCAAAAAGTTTTCACTCATCCCACTCTCACACAATGCTATATACAAACTAAAAACCGATCACTTTTTCATCAAACAGATCTAATCTGTTCAACGGTGAGATGGCCGAGTTGGTCTAAGGCGCCAGGTTAAGGTATTGATCTCTTAACAAACGGTTGTTTACAATCTCCTGGTCTAGTAATAGGCGTGGGTTCGAATCCCACTCTCATCATTCTCTTTTTGCTTTTCTTTCCTCTTTTGCTGGATCTTTGAGAAAGTGCTTCTTCAAGGTTGAAATTCAAATTTTGAAGGGCTTGTTCAATATTTTTTGTTTTGACTTTTGACTACGAGGAGGACTAAAGTGAACCTGAGGTCTCGACCTCTCTATGCTATCCACTTATTTTCACGTGGAATAACGGATAAAAACGTTCCCGAAACATGCCTGAGGAAAAATGAACGGATCATGAAACATACTTGGGTGAGACATACTAGGTACTGATGATCAAGCAATACAGCGCGTAGTTCTAGCCTATTGCGATTTGTCGTTTGACATTTGACATATATATCTTCGAATAGGTACAGACATGGATTTGGGCACTGCTTTCCTTTATTTTGAGATGAATGGTGAATTGTATCTCACCGTTTTTGCTGAGGGGGTTTGTGATTAATAGTGTTGACGATCATCAAGACAATCATACCATGACGGCGAAGTTTAAACGTCATTACAATATATATAGAACAGAACCACTTATTAGCATGAAACACGCAATAAAGCAGGTACACTTTGCATGGTACATCAGACGGTCTAGGTTTTTCGTTTCAATTAGATTTGATATCTATAAGAAACACTTCTCCCGACTTCTTGTTGTCGAAATTTCATTCTTCTAGTAAGCAAAGCACACAACTATGTATTTTCCGATTTCCAAGTTGACTATACTTGCTGTTGCAGCTCTTTTCACATCCTCTATTGCAGTCGATTTAGAGGTAAATATAAATCACCATTTCCATTCCAAAAATTATTAACAACCCTTCGCTAGGCCAGGCAGACCCCTTCTCTGGATCCAGTTCCAACGCCCACTCCAGCCCCAACACCCACCGCAAAAACTACCTTAAATGCATCGCAATCCGCATCCCAGTCAATGGAAATCCAAGCCGCACTCGCTTCCTATGCTTCTTCTCTTTCTGTAGCCTCATTATCAGCTGTGAAGGCTGGATCCACGGTAGCTTCGTTACCGGGCTATACATTAGCTGCTTCGGCAGTCGGTCCTGGATCTTCAAATGCAGCGAAAGCCGCTACAGGGAACTCAGGCTCTGGGAGAGGTGTAGAGGTGGATATGGTGTGGGTCAATGTTGGAGTGGGATTGGTGATTTGTGCGGTGGGGTTGTTGTGAGGGGAATATTTTGTGGAAGGTTGGGGATGAAAAGAGATGTTCACTTTCAAACAGGAAGTGATGTGTAAAAGAGGTGGAGACTTTCCAATTCTTCTTTGATATCTCACTTAGGTTGGAGTTTGGGAGGGATTTCAAGATGATTTGGAAGATGGAAAAGCTGAAGTATGGCTCGAACATTGGAGATTTTCAGTATGGTCAATGGTCATCTGATAATCGAGTTCAGATGTCGCTCAGAACTGATAAGTGTCGCATGAGATATACAAAGCCGACGACACGGGACATGACTGCCATCGTAGTTTTGGCTATGGACGCAAAGAGTCAATTTGGTGGCAAAGGTATGATGGGTGGGTATGGACGAGGGTTGTGTTTTTTTGCCCGACAGCCGGACCAAAGTGAATGCGGGTACATTCATACGAATGGGATGATGAATTTATGAAATTTTACGAATAGATTGTTGGCGGATTACATTATTTAGTGTGAAAGGGATAGGAAGTTACACTTGACATATTCATCTCTAAGTAGAAAGTCAAACAAGGAAAGAAAGAGAACGCAAAGTTGCTCTTTCCGCTTCATTCAGAATAGAAATCGAATAAACTCGCTATTGCAAGTCTTCTTTCCACTTCTATATCCATATAAACATAGGTATACGTTCATTTCCCGTTCTTGAATTTCATCTCTCCATCATGCATACCATAAAAATTTATCATCTAATTAGCTTCTGGATATCCTTTCACTCTTATTTCGAAATAAACACTTAGTTGATCCGTCTCATTCGTTTACTTCAAATTTCCAAATCAGGAGATTTCAAGCCTCGTCTTGATAGTACTACTTATCTTTGACATTCATTTTTATATCTTACGTGTCGTACAATTCCAGATGTAAATGGAGATTCTTCTTGCTTTTATAATCGGCTTCATTCGTGGATCTGTTGTCGCCTGTATAATTCACTTCACACTCACTTCACTGCATGATTATTTTGTTGAAATCACTCGTCATTCTTGAACGCCATACTGTAAATTTTCAATCAGAAGAGTGCAGTCATGCCGTCGCCAATTGAAACTTTTTTGGCCAAAAGATCTTTAGAAAAGGACCTTCAGTGTATCTATGGCAAATTGATCCAGGACGATGATGATTTCCGAGCAACCTATCTCTATGTCTTAACTGGACGCGGAGCTTCACCAGTATATCATCCTGCTGCCTGGACAGAGCCGAGATTACAATCAGTGAGCTCTCTCGACGAGGTAATTAATGACATTCTATCTTCCGATAGCCGTTGCAATACTCATCATCGTTTTATCAGTCAACCTCCTCCTACAGATTTATAGGCTCATACATCGCTCACAACTGTGATCTCATCAATAGGGTCCCGTTTACTCCACCTCGTTTCGATCGCATTGATAGAGAAACGAATTTACCGATACCCGCAATTAACATGTCGAAGTATATGTACTTTTGTTACCATGATTTGCCCGCCATAGGTCTTAGAATAGCCTCTCCTCCTCCTATTGGACGACGGCCCGACCATCAAATTTTTAGGAACTACAGGGGATCCATTAAAATGTTTGTGAATGACGTTGGAGAACGAACGATAGAACGAGCGCGGAGCATTACATCTATGATTGTGCTGGCGAATATCATGAGCGAAGAGTTTAAACGAAGATGTAGATCTGTAGCGAATCACCTCGAATTAGAGATGTTCTTCTACAAATCCGTAACCGATGACCAATTGTACTACGTCTTTAATGAATTTTGGTCAGCTATCGACTTTAGGGCGCTTCAAGTGAGCGATGAGCTTCCACATTCTCCTACAGAGCAAGATAAATGGCGATTTCAGTTGAGAAAGTTTACCAAAGTGACGTTTGCTTGTTTAGCACGCGATTACTTCAAATACTGCTTGCAGGTGACAAGGTTAAAGAAGGGCCAAAATTCGACGCAACCGTCTGAACGGGAGGAGAATTTTATTAAGGAGAAGCGCACTTATGAACGATTGTGTCGAAACCTATGGGTCTATCCCAATAGAATTGGGGAAAATGAAGTTGTCAGAAATTTGCACAGAGAAATTCTTGCGCCTCCCGACAAAGATACATGGCTCATTGCAGAACCGCCAGCAATCGAGATACAAGACGGTGACATTCCAGGCAGTGGGAGGATTTTCTTCGATGTAGAGAAAGAGAGAAAACGCTTCAATACAGGTTTGCAGAAAGTGACGGACGAGTGGCAAAAGCCGCCAGCGTTGGTACTTTTGAAGGACGCTCAGGATTTCTATGCTACACGGGATTTCCTTGTCGACTGCGATCCACCTATGTAATCATAACCACAAGGATATAAATCAGCAGCTCTGAAAGCCACAGCCTTAAAAGCAGGAAATAGTGTATATAGAACTGCCAGGAGTTATAGACCATAGCGAGAGGGCATATTGTTTGCCTCTCATTAGCAAATTACATATAGCATCGACTGATCTTTTGAAGTGAGCCTCAACTCTCCGTCAGCGCTTATGTTCTAGATGATTGAGCAGGGCGGCGGGATTGCAGTTTTATAAGTTTGTGCGGGGTGACTATGCAAGATGAATAACTATGCAAGAAAAATGCGATAAGTTTCAAGAACAATGTTAACCTTGTTGTCATACATATCGAGCGAGGTCGATTAGTTGTTGACTACCACGTGACTACCTAGGTAATTACTATGAGTCGTGATGAAAGAAGATGACAGCCCCATATAAAAACCTAGATAACCAATCATTAATGGATTAATTAGATTAGCTTACTACTTTCCCATTCCAGCTCGCCGCAGTATGATCAATGCAGAATCTGACCAACCGGAGCTCACATATCGTCTGGGTAAGAATCTATTGTGGGTCAGCGCGGCGCATGGCTCATGACAATGGAGGGCCTCCAATTTTGAAGGAAATACAAAACTACCTTGTCTGTCAGACCTCATTCCATAAAACTTTCTCTTCATTTTCGTGTTCACCTAACTTGTCTCCTTTTTACTGTCGCTTGGAACCTCGATACCAAAACCATCTTTTGACCTTGCTGCCCCAATGATTATTTCGCTTCCAAGTTAATCGTATCGTAAGTTTTATAATATTCCTCAAGAATCAATGATACCTTAAATGGTTACCTTAAATGGTTTTATATATCCTAACTCCTCGCAGTACTATTAATATGGAAGGCTTAAGTCCAGGAGCTTTTGGTTACATACCAGCTCCATCCATCTGGCATAAAGACCCCGACATCTGCAATGATTTGTTATTAAGCTACGTCGGGAATCATACGGTTCATGCCGGCGGCATCAAGATGGCAAAGTTCAATGTGGACAGCACCGTCTACACTTCAAAGCGGATGATTCGTCTACCAGACGATGACGTTCAAAGCCTCTGCATTGACTGTATTCCCGATTGGAGCGCGCGGGGGGATACCGCTTTATAACTTTTCCAACCCTCTCGATAGCCGCGGACACTGTCATATCAATATGTAGCTCTCAGAGCTACCATTTCCCGAACTTTCTTCTACTCGCTAAACTTTGTTTTATCCTGGATTTCATTAACGTAACTCATTTTCATAAAAAGAAAAAAGAAAAAAAATTTAAAAAAAGAAGGGTACTTTCTCTTCGACGCCGGGAGCCTTGTTCTTCGAAAGTTTGTCGCCTAAAGGTGCTACACCGTCGACTCCCTCGAAAAAAACCAATGACTTACAATGCAACACATTTTGTTGTTGTTTTCACTGGAATTTATCTCTCGAAGCGAATGTATCGGCATTTTGTACTCCTCCGTGATTTTGAACGAGTCACTCGGGAGTATCGATTGGTCGATGTCACAGGAATGATAACGCCATGGCCATTTTCATCCCCAATCTTCGCAATGACCTTGCGCTTTCACCAGGTGTCACTGCAAAGGTTTGACATCCTCATTATGGACGGGCTGGACAACAATTCGATGGTTCTTTTGGACATGACCGATGTACGTCTTAAAACTGCATATTTGACCGATAAACTCATTTCAAAATCGCTTGCTCCGTCTGCACATCTTTTCAAAGACCGACAAGCTGTCCAAAACGAACAGTATACAACCATCGACAAAAGCCCCCATATTAACAATCATGGATGACACAGAGGGCAGCTCAAGCTCGCCGTCTTGGTCTCCAAATGCTGACCAAATTCAATGCACTTACACAGACTTTGCGTGGGGGGCTGATATAGACACGAACGCCACTGGCTTGGAGTGGAATCAAGACTGGCTCGAGGGGACTTCATTAAACTTCGAGTCATCGCAGACCACTTCGAATGCCAGTGGAGATAGCTTACAATATCAACCAGGGACTGACTTCAGTGGAGAATGTTATAACAGTGGCATTTATGCTGCGAACGAGCTAGACGTGCTGCCTGTACCAAACTGGAATAATTCGAACGAGACATTGGACTTAGCAAATTTGGACGTTCTTGATAACCTCTTGTCCATATCACCTATGGATATGGACGAAATCATTACAAACTCACTGTCATCACTCGATTATTCTATTGGCTCATTTTCTCAGACCACTAGTACCGAACTTCTCGCCAACGATACTTATTGCGATCCATTCCCAGCAACTTTCAACCATACGGAGGCCCAACAAGCTTATGAGTCTTATCCCATCGACTGGGCCACACATCCACCGATACTAGACAACACTATCTGGAATCCAATACAACCCTCGCTATGTATAAGTTCGTCTACTGAAGTTCATCTCCCTTCAATATCTTCCGCCACACGATCTCCTGTTTCAAGCATTTCTGAAATTATGTCTTCTCCCACGCAATATTCCAATACCAATACCAACACTTCTACCTCAACATCTCGATCCAATTCCAACTCAACTACACCCTCAAGTGATCGCTCCACATCCAATTCACCACCAAGTACCCAGAATGAATACACGTGCATAATATGCTCCAAAACATTCTCTAAGCGATTCGAATTCAAGTATGTCCTTTCATTACCATATCCTCTCCTTCAAATCTTGCATATCCATTCCTCTCCCCTCCAAACACTCACTAACTACTCCTCCAGTAAACACAAACCCCTTCACACCCTTCCCCACGCCTGCACCCTCTGTCCGCACCGCACAGCCCGACGCAGAGACATGACGCGCCATATCACCGCCAAACACAAGGACGTCGGTCCCTCGGGCCCCAAGTCGGTGTCGAAACCTATTTGTCCTGTGGGGGATTGCAAACAGGGGTTTGCGAGATCGGATCATTTACTTAGACACTTGAGGAGAAAACATCCTGGATATGAGTTGAGATCTTGAGGTTTCCGTTTCATTTCCATTTTCATTTTCGTTTACTGAGGTTTGATTTAGCATGGCGTTAAAACTGTCTTTGGGATAAAGGTAAACAAATAGAATCATTTAAAAACTTAACTGCATGGTTTGATATCACTAATCACTCAGCGCATGCGTGTCCCATACCTCTGCTGAACCGCAATCCTCAAACACTTGAGAGAGAATGAAACATTATTCATATTCATATAAAGTCGTAATTAACAAGCACCTATCCAATATTATACATTCAAATCCCCAACATAACCCCCAACCCCAACGCAGCCGGCATCGCAAAATTCGTAATTTGGGCCTGAAATCTTTCCGCTCCTCCTTTACTCGTACTCGCCGCCGTCGGACTCGCCGTCCTACTACTACTCACTCCAATACTCATATGAATATCTTTCATCTGCAACCCTACCGGCTCACTCGCATGAACGGTCTCGGATCCAAATTGTATCAGTCCGAGATACATATCATTCGTAATATTCCCGATCGAGACCAATTCTTTCACAAGCTCAAAAACATCCGTGTCAATCGATTCCTGATAGACGGTTGGAACCCACGAGAACACAGCTTGTTTTTGGCCTTGTTGATTGCGTCCGCTAAATAGTTGATAAGTTACTCCAGATAAATTATACTCCGGAGCGCCGGTAGGAGGATCGTGATATCCGATGGGCCAGACCCCACCCCAGACGGATTGCCAGATCATCACTTCGTGTGTTGCCTGGGATGCGTTGGTTGAGGAGACGTTGTTCATATCGAGGAACATGTCAAGGGCAATGTCGGCTTTACAGGCGATGGCATTGAGGGCGGTGGTCATGTTTGAGGCGGTGGGGGAGGCAACGGGGAAGACGGACCAGCTGCCGCTGAGGTGGAGCGACTCGACGTTGCTCACTGTTGTGGGGAGTTGAATGGATTCGTAGCCGACGTTAGGGTAGGCGTGGACCTGAGGAATGTTAGGTTTGAAGTTCTCAGAGTGGCGACGAGGTTAGATGGGATGGGAAACATACATATTCGATATTCTTTTCCCAAATCCAGGTCGCATTGAAACTTGCGCCATTGGTATCTGCCAGAAGAACCTATAAGAAAACCGATATCAATACCAAATCCTCGCGACATTCAATCGCAAACTTCGGATTAGAGATCATAAACATACAGTCATATTCTGACTTCCACTCCCATCATCACCCCATTTATTCGATCCATATAGATAGTCCCCCGAATCCGTCAACGCACCACCATACTGTTCATTCAAATCCTGATACTGCGATGACTTCGCACTTGCAATCCTCGACTGTAATGACAGACACCAAAACCACAATCCCCATAAGGGAATACTCTGACGTTTAAACATGTGAAAAGAATAACGATAACAAGTTGTGGAGTTGCACGGGGGGAACTGCATATCAAATGTATTTATTGCAAAAGACCAACCTCGTGAGATCGATATTTTCCAGTGGATCGATACGAGGTTGTTCGACTACACGCAATTTTGTTTGCTATCGCCAACATCATCTTCCTTGAAAATATCGATTTCCGAAATTGAAGGTGGGCTGCAAGCATCAAGGGTTGTGTTTTGGAATTCTGGAAGAAAATGCCAAGTTGAGGATCATTTCTCGATGATATTCTATGATGCATTTAAGCTTAGTTTGCGAGCCAAGAGAAAACATAAGAAGAAGAATCTTCGAAATAAGATTCTTTGAATACGCGTTGGATTGAGGGTTTTCTCTTCTTGGTTGATAAAGCCGTTAATCTCTACTTCGTGTTGATGTCAATCAAGGTAAAAATAGAGTTCAAACTAGTATTGCTCGGATGCTCGGGACTCAACGGCCACTAATGTATCGATAAGCCCAGTTTGGTCCCACCTTTTGCTCAGGGGTAAATTCGGTAGATGTCATTCGCACGTGGGACAGGAAAGATTTGTTTTTGGCACATGCGCGAATCCCTCAGACTGTGGATTTGAAGATAAATTTTGCATCATTGCTCCAAACGTTTTGAGACTTTGTAGGTTTTTCTTAAGATCAAACAATATCTGGATAGATTGTAAGTCTTCCCACTTTGAAGAAAGCCTCCCAAATCCGCACACCGCTTGTTTGGTGTTCTAGTACTTGAATCGATAGGTTGCACGGATGTGACTCCAAGGTCTTACACCAAAGAAGAAGCGCTTTAAGCATGGCATGCTTCAAACATCTTTTTCAGGAAATTCTGTACAACCGGGGAGTTTGATCCATCATTGTTTCTCGAAATCTTAAGACGTGCAACTACCTGTTCGAGGTAATCCCTCATCTCATAATACACAAGCGTGTCTAGAAGAATTTCGATTGTCGATCTACAACCGAATCGTAGACAATCAGAACATTACTCCATAGCAATCATGAGTAGTGCTTAGCTGCAACTACTGAATCGAAACAATTCACTCTCCAAGCGTCGAGGTAGATTGACTTGATTTGGGACGATAGGCAAGGTCTTGAGTTGTTGATAATGGGGGGAGTTGATCAGAATCCGAGATATCAGATTCTTCGCCGTTAGATAAATCCTCGTCAAGAGATTCGTTGGCGGAAGATTCGCTATAGTGAGGTTCTGCACAAGAGTTATCATTACCTCTCCCAGAAAATAAATCGACGATATCAGAACGACCAACGATGGCAGCAAGATCCTCCGCAGTATTGCCGTAGTTGTCTTTGTGGGAAGTATCGGCACCAGCATAAAGCAGTGCCCACACAGCTTCTTCATTTCCTAGATAGCAGGCCAGATGCAAGTAGGTCTGTCTGTGACTGAGATGAGCTTCTATGTCTGCGTGCGAGATAAGTAAAGCATACATGGCTCGCAAATTTTTAGACCGAATGGCGATGGCAAGCGGTGTGAAATTCTGGTGATTACGAATTTCTAAATCGGGTTTGTTTGCTAACAATAATCGCAACTTTCCAAAATCTGCCGAGTCGTGGCTGCTTGATAGTAAATGTAGATGTGAATGTGTCTTTTCATCTATAGCTAAGGATCCACCGCTTTCCGCTAATGTTTTGCTTGTGGGCACGTTCTCTGTTTTAGCCACTGAACATGCGTATTCGAATGATTCTACAGCAGTGGATAAATCACTGTCTTGAGCCTTCTCCAAAAATGTAAAGGAGCCATAAATGTCTTTCGTGATGGAAGATTTACCTCTTCTAGTCAGCCCGTCCCTCGATGTGCCGTCGTCGCAATTTTCTTCCTCATCAATTGTGGTATAAGCTTCGTGCTCACCCACCACAGACGACCGATCACAACTGCCTTCTTCGTCGCTACTTCCCTGATAGCTATCTTCTTTTTCAAGCGCCAGAATATGTTTTTTCTGGAACCCACCTTTACATCGCAGGCTGAATAGCTCCTTCATATAATCTACCGTGCAATGACGAGCCAATACATCTTGTAAAAATTTCGTGCGTTTCTTCAAGTCCTTTGCCAATAGTCCCAAAATATATTCAACTTGGTCGACCGAGTTTGCTGCGTCAAGTAACCTTTTAAGCAGACTGGGGCTCTTCTCACACGCACCTGAAATATCCCCCGCTCGCCAAATTTTGAAAAAGGATAACTTCTCATCTGTGTCAGATGTTGCATGAGGTATTAGTAGCTCTATTGGGGTGATGTTTAAATTGTTTGAGATAGTCAAATCGGCCTGACATTTTAAAACGGCTCTCAAGATGAATGGATGTGCAATTTCCCAATCGTAATATGATCCCACACTTTGAAAGAATTCGTGAAGAATCGTATTTCCTACTTTGTTCCGCCAGTTGAAATCCAGCATGATGTTGTTGTCCCACAACCTAAAGATAAATTCGAACACTGTCTCATCTTGTACAACATTTGTAGAGGTAAATATCTCTGAGACTATCTTTGCAAGGTAGCTTGAAGGATTCACACATGAATTTTGTATGAACTCCAACATCAAGGTGCTCAATTTCGTTATCCAATGCTCAGTATGCTCTGGTGAATTAGGATTTGTCACCATTCTGTTATTTCGTGATATTCCAAGAAAATCAATATCGATAAAAAATTGAAGACTTGACAGCGAGTAATCTGAGAAGGCTAGATCATCATGAATAATTGCAAGAAATAATGGCAATGTATCAGGTGCGAAATGTGCGAAATTCGTTCGTGCTCCCCATTTTAGGAATTCGATGGGCAGGCTAGCATTATTGTAAGGCGTTTTTTCCTTTCTGTAAGGATCAGTTGTGCATCTTTCTATAAAGGTGTATTGAAGGAATGCAGAAAGACTCTCAACGGAGAAAGTCGGATTCTTGTCGAATATGACTCGGAACAATTCGGTATCCGACTCGCCATCATAATATGCGAATGAGCCTGAGTGTCGATACAGGAGTTCTATGACATCGATCTCGTCAAGAGCTGCACCGGCCATCATCAAATGTTCGATGACCTTTCCTGAACACCATCTCTGATTTTCAGAATACTCAAGTGGCCTCACATTTACTAGAGAGAAATCCTCATATATTGCGTGGTCGCGTAGTATAGCACACTGAAGTGGACTGCCAGTAATGCTTGACGCATTTAAATCAACTCCACGATCGATGAGTGCGGTGCAAAGATCAGGCAAAGCAATCATAGCAGCCCAGTGAAGGGCAGAAGGTCTTGATGACCCCATCACGCAATTCAAGTGATCTGCTGGTAGTAGATCATCTAACTTTAGAAAGTCAGTGTAGTAACAAAAAGATAACATTGTGTGATGATAGTAGCCAAATGTCCACAGTCTATAACTGCTTCTCGTTTCATCAAAAAGGAGTAAAACCTCGTTTGAAATTTCGCTCCATGCACTCTGGTGGACATGCATGGGCCAGAAACGAAGAACATATCTCATGAACGAGTAGTTTTCCTCGAATTCCTTCCAGGCTTCATTGAAATCGGTTGCCTCAGAATCAGATTTCGTAACAGGTAGCAGGGTTCCGTCGAATTTTGAAAGGCTCAAGAAGTCACAGCAAACTCTCACAATTTCAGCATGATCTTCAGAAAGTCTATATTGTAAAAGACCTGGATCGCATTTTTCAGAAATGCTCAAGAGGTATTCTTTCACTGTGAAGTGTGCAAGCTCTAGCTCATCTGATTGAGACTTTTGGCGTATGAGACTACTACACCAGTTGAGGAGTTCGTCCAATGTAGTCATATTTTCCTTCTCGAAAGTCTCGTCACCAGGTCTTACTGCAAGTGCTTGGAGCAGTTGGGTTATCGTTAGCGGCTCCTTGGCGTATACCACCCAAAGGATTGTATGCCTGACAAGGGTTTGATTCTCTTTACTGCTTCGATTGACCCTGTCAAGGATACGTTCATAAGATTTGGGCAGATCTGGGGGTAATTTGCGTAAGGCCTCACGGCGATCTCGATCCGTACTGCATTCGCAAAGGTAGTCTATTTGACATGCAACCCACCGAAACCTAGATATAATCAGCTTCACATATAGGCTATCTGGATTAAAGAAACATACATGCCATCAGCGCCCTCTGTAAGTACTTTGACAATGTGGTCCTTTAGGTTATGATCTCTGATACGGAGCTTGCCGAGTTTCGTTCGCTTCTCTATCTCAGAATGCACATAAAGTCGCAAGTCACCACTTTTTGCCGCAATGGAAACACAGGGATAATCTTCCAATACAATTCGGATATCCACCTCATTGCGACTTGCCAAGAGGGTTTTAATCGTTCCTGATGGCTTGTTCAATGATTTCAAAAGTCTTGTGACCTCTGCGCGATCTTCAGCAATCTCATCTAGGCCATCTACTACGATACTAGTAGTGGAGAAATTTCTTGATAATTCGACGATAAATTCGCAAAGATCGTCAGTGGTGGCTGAGCCTTGAGTATTTTCCGTCATGTGGTACTTCTCGCAGAAAGCTTCCAGTTGCGTAAAAGCATGTTCATGCTGAAGAATCAGTTGTCGCGCCAAAGCCCCCAGAATGGTCCGTGAATCGTGAGTCTGAGTGTCCTTGTAATCACAATAGAACATTGCAAGTCCTTTTTCAAAGTGTCAGACCATAACTTTATCTCAGAGTGTCCGACTATATGTTTTCCATACCATGAGATGCATCCTGGGCCTGTTCAATCTCCCTTATAACAGATGCCCTATTCGCAATATTTGATCAACTCATTTTGAATCTAGTTTTGACCTCAAAATAGATTTGACTTACATCAGAATCGTTTTCCCGGCTCCGGCTATGATTGTCAGAACTCATCTGATACATTGAAGGCTGAATTGTGAACAAACGTATTCCATGTATCCATAACTTTGAATTGTCTGTAGATGTCCAATCCTTGTAGTCCTTGCTCTCGGTGAACCAGACGCCTGTTCCTGGTTGTCTCAATCTAATGTTCGAATTTTGCCATTTCATGACATCGATGGTACCTAGAAGATTGAGCTTCTTCCTTAATCTTTCGTCTTCATCATAATCAGCACAAACACAAGGATGTTTTATTAGACCAAGAACTCACCCGCAGCCAATCTTTGCCGTTCTACTCGGGAGGCCTCTATCCTGTAGTTTATCGCAGTGACGCCTTTGATAAGTTGTTCTTGGTTGGCAAGTATCTCAATCAAGGTAGACCTGCGCAAGTCAGTCGAGCAAAGACGACAATGTGGATGATGCGTGTCACATTTGTTGAGTGTTTAGAGCCATATTCATGGTAAGTTTGTGACTCTGAATCTCTTCCAACAACTCTGAAGTTACCGCCTTCTTAAATGGCCACTTCAACTTCTGAGACGTCGATTTTACTTCCGGTATAGCTTTCTGCAATTGCTCTGTCATTTTCTCCAGGGTTATTTGACAGGAATATAGGTGCTTTATCTTGCTGGAGCTATGCACCGAAGTATCTTGCGCTTCTAGTGCCTGTGCCACATTTTCAAGACTGTGAAGCACGCCGGAAAGATTGTTGACTTCTTTGACGAGGTTTTGGACAGATCTTTCAGCATCTTTGACATCTCTGATATATTTGTAACCCAGCCGAACAACAGTATCAGCCAGTGATACCAAACCAGCAATACTCGAGGCGACACCAAGAGCCTCGGCCATCTTGCTACTTCCTGGTGGAACCTATGAGAAATTGGAATCAAGAATATAAAAAAATAGATGAGAATTAGGATACTGATACACAATTGCATTGAACAAGCATCGAAGTAAGCATACGGCTCAACACTCAGAGTTATCGATGCTCTTATAAACTCATTCTATGGCGTAGACGTCCTTGCGAATTTGCTTCGCCTCATAATACTGGCTTGATAATTTCCTCTTTGATACTTTATTGCATAATACAGCCTTGCCGTGCATGATGTCGTGTTGAGGGTTTGGAGTGACCAAGATTCGATTGGACCTAAAGATTGGAAAGTGAAGAGTGTGGGGGCCAGCATAGCATCCTAGAGATATGGCTCTTGATCCAATGATGAACGATAAGGCACCTACCTAGTTGAGCATGGGGATCACAGAAAATCGCCTTGGTTACTGCCTATCAGTCCATGTAAAAAGACGTAGTATACTTATGTCGCAATCCATGCTAAAGATTACCACCACGCAGACATACTCATAACATGGACAACAAGGGACTTATTTTGAAGTACAGTTCAACGTTGAAAAAGGTATCCATTCATTATTCGTAATATCAGCAATTGCATATCTCTCCTTCCAATTTTCCAAACACCAGTACAAGTCCAGACCCACGTAAACAATCTCCCATCAACAATGGTATTCCAAAATCCTCCCCTTCCATCCCTAGCAAATCAGGAAAACGTTGTCATCCACCCTTCATCGATTCCCCATAATCTCAATCGTCTCCCAGCACCTTACATGACAGTGCAAGGAATAGGAATGCAACAGCATTCATATCCATCACACTCCAAACACTTGGTCTTTCCAGTCGTACTGGTACCCTTCACGATATCGGAGATGGTAGATGAGGCCGCGGAGCCAGGACCGTTGCGGTTGACGAAGCCGGTGGAGGTAGAGGTGCACATTTTGCGTTGTTTTGTTTGATTTAGATTTAGATTGAGGATGAGTTTGAGTTTGAGTTTGAGTGGTTTGAGGTCTGCAGTGGGAAATGTTTGTTAGTTTTGTGCCTGATTATTTATGATGACGATACAAGCTTGATAAGGTGAATGTCTTAGAATGTGACGGCTGTGGCGTCATATTTGTGGTACCAGCCAACATCACAGCCTTATCATAGCTGTGAGAAATTCGGGGAGTATTTTAACTTACCTCAAAGTTGTGATTGATAGCTGTTGATAAAATTTCTGAATGGGATTTGAATTTTGAATGTATTTCTTGTGTCTGGAGAGGAAAGGCCAAGGAGGGAAGTGAATGATAATATATATAATTCTAGACGTGGCTTGATACAAAGAAAGTCAATTGTTAGGCATGAATCTTGGAAGCTTGGAACGCGCCTAGTAATTGGCTCATCGTCATTTTGGACGATGTAATAGTGGAGGCGCAATTAGCGGACAATCATTATAACTTTTCTTGCAGAGAAGTGAACCTTGGTTAAGTTTCTGGTTTCAGGGGTTTGGTTTATCTAGCATTAAAAACATCCTAGTACCCGAGCATTTATTCAGTTGTCTCGTCCGACTAGGTCTCAAGAGCTGCCAAGTGGCTGTAAATTCCTACCTCCGTGCTGGTCTACCTTCTTCTTCTTATTGGGACGAACAGGGGAGCTTAGGTTCAACCAAGATACCAAGCCATCTGACAATTGAGATCAACTCGTCGGTAACAGAAACGGTTATCGCCCGTGAGGCTATGGTGGCTAAGCCTTACCATTGAGCCATTGTAGAATTTATATGTCGGTCTTTCACAGATGATATTTCGAGGGAATTGACAATGCCTCAGTAGACGCGTCTCATCCGATAATCTTTGTTCGGAACAGCGCAGCAACATCTTGACGCGTGGCACTAGCAGATGGCTGTGTTCTATCCCGGGCTTCTGGAATCGTCTGGGCAATCATCTTTCAGCCAAATTCCAGGTCCAATTGCTCCCAGATGTCTTTCCCATCGTTCTCTATTACATTATCATGTTCTTGACTGCTAGCATTCGCCTCATCTCCTAGTTTGATCTCGACAAATCCTTCTAGCATTCCTTCAACCTTCTCCTTCATTTTCATGATGCCCTCAGTCTCCGCTCTGGATTTGTCTAGTTGGTCCTGCATCATTGCAATCAATGATTCTCGTGCTTGGAATGGTCGATATTCGTTTAGCAAATGATGGAAATTGGCGAATATAGTATGCAAATCTCCTATCTTTTCGTGGCTCTATCAATGTTTCAATTAGTATAGTTTTTGACGAGAAAGAGAGATGGCATCGCATACCTGTTCTGGATGAATACTCATTGTACCAACCAATTCTAAGAAGTTCAATAGTAATGACTTTGCGAATCGTTTGAGAATCAATTTGCGATCCTCATGCTTTCCGTTTCCTGTTGGTGTGGTAGGTGGTGTATATATTTGCTCAATGCCCTCTTCAAGAGGAGGAAGCTCATTTTTAATCTGCCATAAAGTATTAGTGCTTCTCATCCTCAATTTGACAGGTCCATGCTCAGTAGGGTTCAAAATACTTTTCGGGTTTGTCCAAATGTTCTGTAAACTCCAGTCGCTGGTGGTTCTGGGGGTTGCAGAAATCGCAATTCGGCGGGAACGTCATGAATACGAGGAGGAAGCTTGTAAGATAAATTGTCGGCGACCTTGTAGTTTGGAAAGTTCTCTGCGCGTAGCTTCTCTATCCGTTCAAGATTATCGGTAGTAAATTGCTTCCAAAATAATGGTGGACCAGGAGAAACCTGTGCGATCAAGTTTGGCTGCTGCTGCTGTTGGTCCGCCATGATTGATTCTGAGAGGGGTTATATTTCCATGGAATTGAGATAATTGGCTGAACCTGTGATAAATTAAGCTCTCCCAATGTTGGAGTTGTCGAAAGTTGAATGCTTTTGTTTTAAAAACAATGGTAGATGGATGGACTTGGTAGACAATCATTGATTAGATAGTAGCTAATAACCGAAGATCTCCCGGTGTCAGACAAGGCTGAGGAAAGTGGGTCGCGTGCCTTTCAAGGTATGTCTTCTTAGGAACTGCTGCCCAGTCCATAACTCGAAACCAAACATCCATTCAAGCACAATCATTCATTTTTTATTTTTGATATACACTCCTTCAATGAGAAGAACCTGACTTTTACCGCTGCGCTGTGTCGCAAGAATGTCTCGAATCGGACGGAATAATGGAGGATTGACCTCAAAGCCCGGTTGGATTGGTGCAGTAGCACGTTTCTGGGAGGTAAAGCCATTTAAACACATCACTTGATATGTGTTTTCACCCTCCTAACACTTCTATTCTAGAAAAGCTATGCGCCAGATTATGTTGGCTTTGTATTGCTGTTGACGGCATACATTTTGGTAATTCCCCTGGTCCATTTTCCCCTCGTTATATACATACAAGTTCTGATCAACCCCCTTTATTCAGATCGAATTTCTTCAAGAGCCATTCCACCGCATGTTTTTTATAAACAACATCAATATTCAATACCCACATGCTTTGGTGGAGAGAGTACCCGTTGGATGGAATTTGATATATGCAGGAGTTATTCCATGCATAACCTTGGCCGTTTGGCTTGGAATTTCGAGAGCGAACCTTCACAAATGCCATGTCACTATGTTGGGATTCTTTATAGGACTGGTTCTCACATCGTTCATTACCGATGTTATCAAAAATGCTGTTGGGAGACCTCGACCCGATCTTATCTCTCGCTGCAAGCCTACGCCTGAAACACCAGAAAATAAGTTGGTAACCATTCATGTATGCTCAGAAAAAGATCACCATACATTACATGATGGATGGAGAAGTTTTCCTTCTGGTCATTCTTCTTTTGCATTTGCTGGACTTGGATACCTCGCATTTTTCTTCGCTGGACAAACACATGTGTTCAGACCTAGAACTGATCTCGGGAGGGTACTCTTAGCCCTCGCTCCATTGCTTGGAGCTGCCATGATTGCGATTAGTCGATGTGAAGATTACCGGTAAGTTGCGCTGTCATTAATATTCGATGACAAGTACTAACGCTATTATAGTCATGATGTGTATGATGTAACATGTGGATCTATTCTTGGCATTTCCCTAGCATATTTCTCATATAGAAGGTATTTTCCAAGGCTACATTCCTCCAAATGTCACGAGCCTTACCCGTCGCGAGAAACTGCATTCAACCAAGGGTTTGGAAAGATCAAGAACGATGAAGAGACAGAAGTGGGCAGGGCTAGAGAGTTCGATGTATCTGACAACGAGAGTGATTCATCCTAATTTTTTATAAAGAAAACTGGCAGTATAAGCCCATTGTACAAGTCAAGTCTCGTTTCCATGTTTTTGAGTCTCTCAGTCACTTTAAATTCATTCAAAATTTACCGCATTTGGGAAAAATGACTTACTTTACCTCTCTTTGTGTGTTTGGAAATTTTCTTCGAGAAACCTCGTGGAAACCTTTGTGACCATTATGACGGTAATTGTCCTTTGTTTCATAAATCTTAACTTCACGGAAAATCACTCATTACTTTGCTATATCTGTTCGGTTTCTATTTAATATCACTCATACTGTTTTTGTCTTTTATACATCACTTCTTACGAGACCGAGACTTCGGGGGAAGGATCATTTCTTCTACTTTGTGTTGACTATATAAAAACCGAGCGCTGGGAATTTTGGTTTCGTTATGCTAGTATTCTCTATACGCCTGGCTCTGAGCTTGGAACAACATGGCCGACGCACATCCTCCCATCAGGCATGGTCGACTAGTGCATCTAGCTGGACTGCTAAAATTTGGGCGGATTGAGGTCAAAATTGCTTCTCAGTGGCTGCAAAAACATTCTTTGTTGCTATTAGCTTTCGGAGCATCCACAGTATATCGAACATGGCTCACTACGCCACTGAATGGCTTGTTGCGGTGGGTAGGCGGAATTTATTATTATTATCAAGCCTATTGGCTCGTGAACATTTACACGTTCAAAGATATAGAAAAATGTAACTCAATTTTGGAAAACGTAAAAGGTTGGGAACCGGGGTATGATTTTTGGGAGATGCGTAACGATCAATGGTGGCTTTATATGTCTTGCCTAGGAAATGACGCTGGCTGGTCGAAAAGATTGTGGGATAATGTCGTGAGCAACCCTGATACTGACTTACCTGTTGACACTAACAGTCGAAGGACGCGATTTCCGAATCAATCAATAGAGTGTCTGATATTCTCATGCCGGATTGGCGTACGGGCCAACGGGTGTTAGCATATACAGTTGTTAGTAGATGATCACTTTCCCGAAACCCATATGAAAATTGTCTAACGGGGTGTCTACAGCCAATAAATGTAGTTTTTGTGGGTTTATATGGACTAATTGTATGTGATAATATTCATCCTTCCTTCTTCTTACTGGAACTCACAATATTGTAAAGGTTAGAGAAGGTTTGTCTGAGTGGATGTGGTATCCAACGATTCTTGCCACAAACGCATTCATAAACCACCTGATTTACGGCGCCCTCCTTATATATCTTGGCCGCACTGTACCCGGCCTTGTTCCATTGGCTGTCTGCCATGGGTTTCAGTTTGGCGTCCCGGCTTTCTTAATATTCTATAGACTAGAATGGATACCTATACGTGTTGCATCAATGATATTCGCCCGTCAGAGAACTTTGGCCGCTGCTGGACGTGATTTGGAAGACGTTCAGAATCAGCAAGATGAAGAAGAGGTAGCTCTTATTATGTGGTGGAGAGGAGGTTTTTTCCGTCGTGTTCGTCTCGAAATTGCTATAATGATTGTTCGATGTTCGACTACATTAAATTTAGTTCTGGATACTTGCCAATCTCTTTGGGCCTTTTGCAAAACCCGATGGGGTTTGGGGAAGCGAGTCGCAGATCTTGAACAGCGATTAAGTAACGCTATAGAGGGCCGAAATGGTTGGAGGAGAAGGTTTCTGCAAATGCTGAGGTTGCGAAATGAATGCATAGAACTTCATCACCATTTTGAAGTTCAAAATGAGAGACGGGTATCATATCATGAACTGTTGGCAAAATTCAACGCATTACGTCAAGCTTCGAGTGCCGTGATATTAGCGGGGGGCCCAGCTAGAGCGACAGAAAAGTTGATTGGAGTGGCTGTTCATACAAGGGATTTGCACCGCAAACAGATCCAAACTCTTGTTTCTTCGTTTATAGAAGCTGGTGCTGAGATGGCCATACTCAAAGATAAAGTCAAAACGTTAGAAGAGGATCTCAAAACTGTTAACAATGGGAGGGCAACAATGTTATGGCGAGAGACGGCACAAGAAAATCTGGAATTGAGGAGGCAGGCACAGGAAGAGATTTTGGAACGAGATGTGACAATTAAACATTTGAGGGACAATCGAGATGAAAGTGCTGTCACATCACTTAGTTTGGATTCTAGAGGACAACAAATCTTGCGAAAACTGCAAGAGAGGTTGATCAGTGCGGAGACCAACCTCGCCCATGCCGAAATGATAGTTGAGAAATCAAAGTTTGATAGAGTCAAACATGAAGAAGAGATAGAACAAATCAAAAAGGATGCATTATATGGGGAGTCTGAGCGGTTGGGGGAGCTATACACAGATGCGGTCATCCAGGCTGTTGAGCTGACCGAAGAGCTGAAGAGGTTTGAATTTTCTACAGATCCCGAACATGATATCGAGGCTGTTCAACGCCACTGCCACGAAGAAAAGGAAAAGTTGAAACAGGAGATTGCGAGCAAGAAGGTGCAAATTTCTACATTTAAGGCGCAAATTGACCATGCGATGGGGTCCATGAACTGGGCTGATGATAGGTTTCAGCCTCTGGACAAGTATTTTGGATTCATCCCTGGCGCAAAACGGGAGATCCGACGCTTGTCAGCCGCACTTGAGAAGGTTGATTTCCAAAATATAGTACCTCAAGCACCTGCAAGCGTAGATCAAATGCGTTACTTGGAAAATTTGACTACCCAAAAAAATCATTTACTAGATGAGAGGCAAAGTCTTCGAGTGATTCTAGCTGAGCTCTCGCAGAACAAAACTCAAAGCGAAACGGAACTGGCGAGATTAAGAGATAGAGTGGCTCGGAGGAATACACAAGTGACGAATTTGAAGACACGAAATAGAGAGCTGCAGCTCCAACTCAGAGAAGCACAAGCGGCAGCACCACCAGTAGGAGAAGCGCTGAATATTGCTGGAATAGAGACTCCCATTTTGTCAACTTACGCAAGAAACCTTGTAGCCTTGAGGAGAGAAATTCGAAAAAGGGGTAAAGAGGTAGCAGACTTCCTAGATATTCCGGGAGCTAATGGCATTCCACGTGTAGAAGGAGAGCCTATAGAAATCTCTGAATTAAGGATTTTCAACGAGCTAAAAGGCATGTTTCACGATCTATCAAGATTGGTAAAAGAGAGTGGTCCTCCATGGCTAGGAGCGACAGATGACTGGGTGGATGATAATACAGACAGTCCGGAGAATTTGAATGCGCGTAGGCTTAGTCGGATATTAAAATTGAAAGACCTTTGGGATTATATCGGAACATTACACTACGACACCATTCTTTTCGTCCGCGAAATCTGCCAAAAATTTGGGGTAGAACCTGGTGTTGAACTACCGGAAAGACCCCAGTCTCCATCGCCTGCACCTTCCCCAACTCCATCTCCGCCGCCTCCCAGTTCTAGGGATAGAGATCTATTCCCAGCACTATTCACAAAATATGAGGTATTTGATATTGAGAGATGGAATGTTTTTCCACATGATCAAGAAAATATTACTCCTGCTTTTAGTGTCATAGCAGCGTTGCAACGATCTATCCAGGAACAATTACCGGATCATGACGCAGGCGATCTTGGGCCCATTGAATTTGAGCGTCACTTAGCAAATACACTAGGTAGAGATATCAACTTCCTAATCGACCCAATTCATGAACGCGACGTAGCTGAAGCTCTATATAAAATCAGTAATTCATTTGTTCTGAAGACTGCTACACAATTTCCTCGACGAAATGGTGGCTTCAGATATCTGTCCCGAGAAATCCTGTATCCGGATGCCTTGGAAGTGACTCCACCAAGAACTGTCGTCGTATTGTATTTATCAGGTAATATTTGGCAGGGTATGAGCTTAAAGCCAACCGAGTCTGATCATGAGTCTGACAGCGGATCTGATATTCAAGCCCCTCCACCAGAGCCACGCTTACCTGCGCTGGTGGAATTTGATTTGACAGATTGGAAATTGAATTATGCGGTCAGAAGGTGGACAATTCCTGGACAGGCTGTTCTACGTGAAGGTCTAACTTCGATAAGTGCAGTGGCAAATTCCTTGCACTGGCAGTATCCAGGCATTTTTTGGAATAACATAAGGGCAAATGAGGCGTATGAGGATCTCTTTGGCAGATTTCAGAGAGCTCATCCACACCATGAGGAAGATTATTTTGCGGAGCATATTCAAGTGGTGTTGGATGGTATATTAACAAATGGAGGTAGCAGACCACATTACAGGCTCGCAGCCATTACTTCACACGAGGTAGCTGCTGGAGATAATAGGTTTTTTGTGAGTATTTATGGGGGCGATTCAGAGAGTCCTTTGCTTTACGTAGATTACCAACCGCGAATTGGATGGATGGGTATGCGGAGAAGGCGGGTTGGTGATTCTGATGGCTTCCTTGGGGATTTAGAATGGGGTGTCTCAGTCCATCAGCTACGAGCCGAAGAGATACGAGCCGAAGAGGTGCCAGCCGGAGAGCTACCAGCTGAGAGGCTACCAGCTGGGAGTCTACCAGTCAACCCTATTGTGATTGATGAGCCAGTCGAGGCACCACCAATACTACCATCTGTCATTTTGCCCAGGATTGAGAACTATGGCAGAAATTCTATCAAAGTCCCATTTGACAGAGCTGGATGGACTTTTAATGTCGATTTAGAACATTTCAACGAAGGCTTGAGACGTGGTGTAAATCGAACACCCTGGATTCATAATTGCGCCCAACGAGCATTATATTATTCAATCCGCCATCAACATCCCAACTATCTACGAGGTAACCTCACTCCACAATCAGTATTGCAAGCGTTCGATGATGTTTTTCCCCGACACGAAAATTCTTGGAAAGACGAAGAAGTCGCTAGAATACTCAGAGGATATCCGACACTGGGGGGATATGAACTTGCGATTGTCAATTGTATGGCTTGTGATGATGGTACTATGCTTACTTTATCTTGGTCCCAACCAGAGGGATACAATCCTGCAAGTGACGACTTATTGTTTGTTGGGTCAGTTGTTGATCGACGAATAGGGTTTTGTCAGGAAGATGATAGACACCATTGGGTGGGTATGAAATATCGGGATGGCGAAGCAGTGCCAAATCCTCGGTTGTTCAGACCTCAACCAGCCGTCCCTCCTTCCAGGCCCCCAAAATCACAATTCGTGTCTCTACTGAATGCAGCGACAAGCAGTCAAGGGCCAAAGAAAACCCCTGTATCCCAGAGTAGCGCATCTACTTGGTCTAATTTCGATACTTCGAAAAGCTTTGTATCCCAGTCTGGTAAGAAATGGGTTCCTCCGTCCACTCCACCCACGAATCTTCCTATAACCATGATACCCTCTGTTCAAACTGGGCAGCAGTTTGGTTCTGTCGTGCAAAAACCAAGCCAACCACCACCACCACAAAACTTACAATCCGCTTCATCTTCCTTCAAATTGCAATATTGGCCACCAGTTGGTACGGCCGCACAGCAACAGCAACAACGACCAGGTTTGAATCCCCATACATTGGCTGTTCCTTTTGGCGAACTGTTTGTTCATCCAAACCCGCTGCAACAACAACCGTCACAGCCACAGCCGCAAGGTCAAAATGCACAGGGACAAGTAGGTCTTAGTATGAATATCGCTAGTAGGAAAGAACAAATGGAACTGGCGCGTAAACTTCAAGCGGAACAGAGTCGTGGAGGTAAACATTCGAAGAAGGATAAGGAGTCGAAGAGAGTGCATGGAATGGACAAGGAAACAGGGATGGGTAGGGGGAAGAAAGGAGGTAGAGGAAGAGGAAGAGGAAGGGGAAGAGGTAGAGGGGAGGATGGAGGGAACAGACAGAAAGAAGATGATAGTGGGGCTGGTGGAGGAGGTGGTGAAAGCTCGGGTGCTGCTGGTAATGATTGGGAGGAAGAAATCTGATATTGAATAAGCAGTCATCAGGCATGACTAACTACGTGATCGAGTGGTCTTGACTCCCAGACAATTCTGATAATTCATATACATAACGATCCTGATTTCTCAACACTGCAGGAAAGAAAAGACAGGAAAATTTGATCGGTATGGGGGTGGATATTTGGTTTATCCCCTCCAAAAAGAACGTAGGCGAACAGATTGATTATCTAGTTGAGTGTTTTTATTTTCTTATTAATTTATAGCTTTCAGTTCAACACTAGTGGTCGTAATTAATGGATGAAATGATTTTCAGTGTTCGCCCTAAGCTTTGTGTTTTTCATTGAATTAAGCACTTGAAGGTAATGAGCAGGAAATACCTCTTCAACACTTCAGCATGATTGATTGCTATCTCTTTGAGTAAAATAAATACTATAAATTCTCACATACAAAATTAAATTAATCAGCCAAATTTGAATGACTTCGCCCACATACAATCATTTTGCTTGCCAATTCAGTCCAATTAACTCAGACATTATAAATACCTCCAGGACTAAACCCCACCAGTCTCTCAGAAGCATCACTAGGCCTGAATTTTTCCTCTTTTCCAGCAAGCTCGGACCCCTTCGCCTTATTCTGTACCTCTACAAACTCAAAGCCCTCTGCACCTGTCTTTGATGTCTCTGGGAGCAAATCATATATAGCTCTGGAGTATTGTGGATCGATATTCCAAAGCTGGGCAAGATAGCCTAGTTTGATAACTTTTGAGTCGACAAAGCGCAACAAATTTGCTGTATTCTGATGCAAGTGATCTCTTTGCGTCTCTGTCATTACCCGAGTGTATAGTTCTCTCGCTTGATCATAATCCGAAAGCTTACCCTCGTGGTGGTAATGACTCTTGCGAGATACAACATTGTCGGCTACAGCATAAGGAGCCTCGGCCACATCGGGACGGAATTTGTGCTTAAAGGAATTGGGTACGTATTGAGGATTTCCGGCATGGTTTGCATCGACACGCATCGGGCCGTCAAAATTGAGTGAACTGTATGAACTAGCCATGAACGGACAGTTAACGGGAACTTGATGAAGATTCACTCCGATGCGATGATACTGTGCGTCGCGATAGAAAAACATGCGGAACTGCAAGAGTGGATCAGGACTATCTTCAATTCCGGGTACCATGCTTCCAGGTGAGAATGCGGCTTGTTCAACATCACGATGAAAGTTTTCTGGATTCTTGTTCAAGACTAGCTTTCCGAACTCGTGCATCTGTGTCCCAAATTAGCAAGTTGCAATTAGGAATCATTTATTGGGTCAACTAACCGGGAATTTATCTCTTGGCCATACTTTGGTGACATCAAATGGATCGAAACCAAGAATGTTTGCGTCGGCCTCCTCTGGTTGCATAATCTGTACATTTGCTGTCCATTTCACTTTTTCTCCCTTTTCCAAAAAGTCCCAAAGATCACGTTTGGAGTAATCAGGATCGACCCCACTAAGTTTCATGGCTTCTTCTGCCGTGAATTGCTTCTGTCCATGTTTGGCAATGAAATGATACTTGATGTAAACAAATTTCCCTTCCTTGTTCACCCACTTGAATGTATGGCAGCCATATCCATGATTAAAACGCCATCCTTGTGGAGTTCCATGATCACTGAAGAACATCATGCCTGCATGATTGGCCTCCGGAGTCAAAGCCAAAAGATCAAAAAGAGAGTTATAATCAAGTAAGAAATTCTTGGGATTACGACTTTGAGATCGAATGACATCTGGTCCTTGTATGGGATCTCGACAGAAAAAGACGGGCTATTTGAAGGTTAGAAAGAATGTTTTTTCAGCGGCTTGAATAACATACGAAGTTGAGTCCAACGATATCATAATTTCCTTCTCCGGTATAGAATTTGATTGCAAACCCACGTGGATTACGTGCCAAGTCAGGAAACTCACGTCCAAGGGTGACAGTGGAGAAGCGCATGAAGACTGGTGTCTTTACGCCCTTACCACTCAGAAAGTTTGCCTTTTGGGAATTAGTATGATGGTATCTGAGTAAGGTATAGTCAGGTTCACCTTTGTCAAGTCCGAGACATCTGCAGTAGTTTCAAAGTAGCCAAAAGCTCCACTACCACAAGGATGGACCATTCCTGTTTCTTCGTCAACACATGCTCCACGAGTTACTTGTCGTACGTGAGGACTCACTCTCAAGATTCTTGCTTCGATTGAAGTGCTGCTGTTTTTGAAACAAGAAAACATCACTGGCCAAAGGCAAACCTCCTACCGTCTTACTGTGGGCAGGGTCTGGAAATGGGATACCTTCATTGTTGGTAAAGTAAGGACCATTGTCTTCACGCATACCTCCACTCTGTACGCCTGATACTTTGGAAATGATTGCTGCAGGACCATCATTGGCGTTGTTAAAGAGGGAACCACGCTGAAGGAGACGAGGGTCACCACCTGCGCTACCAATTGCAGATTGGATTGCTTGAAGAGGATGGACGTTTTGAGCCATTGAGTCCATTAATTGAGTTTCTACAATTCGATTGGAATTTCGAGCTCTCCGTTAAAAATCCTTATTGTAAAAAGAGTAAGAAGTGGTTAAGCTGCCTCATTATGGGGAAGCATTTAGTTTTAAACTACCATCCTCTCTCCAATGATGTCCTTACATCAAAATGACGTGTCGGATTGAATCGGAACTCTCTGTTGTATCCTGACTTATCTGACGTATCTGAGTTATGATTAACGTCACGACTGCAAGCCAAATATGTTTCCTTATAGTTACAATTAAAGCTACTCCGTACAAAGTACTCTTTATCGGAGGAAATTCTCCGGACAAAATGCTCCTATTGGAGCATCATTCTTTTTCGTCTTGGTGCTGCATTCCGGTAGATCGTGATATAGTCGGCTATTGGTAAACCAAGCATCTACGGAACATTTTGTGCTATCATAGTTGATACAAACAAATTGTCCTGTGAACCCAATCAAAATTGTTATATATCTGTAGAATATCTCCCCGCAATTTTGATATGTTCATCCGGAGAAGAATGAGTTACTAGTGGGGGGCGAATTGCTTATTACCGGGGACGGTCATGTGATTATTAATCTTTCTATCAATCTGACCAATAGTCAACGTTCGATAAATAAGCCTCTTGACTCCTGGGAAAGCCAGTGTCCCTAAAAAGCGAATATAGAAATCAATCTTACCTAACTCAAGAGCTTCGAATTTAATATGAATATTCACGTCAGAGATTCTCTGCTCGCTTAAGTTCCTAATCCTCTCGAAGCTGAAACCGATGCTATTAATCTCAACAGTATATAAATGCTCCAGACCCGACACTTGGATAAGATTTGAGATGTTGAGCTGTGGTGCTACTTTATGAGATAGGTAAAGTGTAGATAAATTGATGTTCACTGGAAGAAGGTCACATTCATGTATCATAACTAGATATTCTAAGGTCAAGACACCATCATATTAGGCGTGGAAAAAGAGTAATCAAAGAGAACGATTGTACAGACAGCAAACATCAAATTAGTTTAAGTGCGAAATTTCGTTCGAACAACGCTGAGAGATAAAGTAACCTAATTTTTCCGGCATCTGCTGAGATATGTGTTCTTGAAACATGCACCAGTAACCACTCGAAGGTTCTCTTAAGCCAGAATATGTGATTGGGCTATCCTGCAAAAATACTTCCTAGAACAAACCCTTTCGAAGTAGTAAAGGTACTGGTTTGAGCCAGCCTGTTGCTTAAGGTTCGAATCCTTGCCAAATACACGGTATCTATCGCAACCTGAGCCTCGTCCCCCGAAGCGAATGTATCTGATCTTCCCTTGACTTGGCCGTTTTTCCCTTTCAAATGATAGACTTCGTTCTTGTTCCTTTGTCAAATCTATTCATTTTACTAACTCTTCTTTTATCGTTCTTTTTGATGCTTGAATTCACTGCATCTCCATCATTTGTGTCGGAGTTCTGAATCGGCAAGCTTGCCATTGCGACAAGAAGCAGAATAGTCTTTTCGAGTGAGAACTCCGGATCGATAGCCAAGAACCTCGAATCACGCCAGATGCCAGTATTGGGAAGCTTCTCAAGAAGTACCGATTTTAGTTCTAGATCGCAGATGGCGTATTTGCTTTTAGAAAGCATTATTTGATGGCTCAGGAGGATATCGATGAATTGCCGTATTGTTTGAGTTTTTGGGTCGAAAGTCTCTTCATAGAAGGTGTCGCGCACATTGGAAGCAAATAAGGGGTGTTGTGCCTGGTCCATTGCAATCAATTTATCCCAGCTTCCCGCTATATCACCAGCTTGAATAAGCTCGACAATTGCAGCGCGTTGCATATCATTTATGGCTGAGTTGAGAATAGAGATCGCATATCCTTTTCTTTTTATGTAGCTTTGGTATATTCTCCATTGTATATCTGAGCCTTCTTCTGCTGGTACCGCTACTATTGTTTCAGTGTCGTCGAGGAACCCCAGTGCGTTTGCTGCTGCCATAGCCATTACGACCGAGTTTTCGAAGAAGGGGTAGTTGGTGCCATTGAAAACTACAATTGGACCCCACTTTGTCGAAACCGTAGTTTCTTTCTCTGATTGTTCCGAAGCCATCGAAATAGTTGTCTCAAGATATTGTGATATCAATGATCAGGTTGTTATTGCTCGGCCATTGGAGTCTGCGGCGACGTGTTGATATCGTGGAAGAAGTTGAGGTGTAGAGTTTGAGGCCACTGTAATTTCTTAATAAAAATGTAGAAATTGCGCGTGAAGTGCATTTGTCACCATGAATTCACTATTTTTGAGAGAAAAACTTGATAAATCACTTGACTTGAATATATTATGCTCATTACCTAGGTAGGTACTCATTAACTGGAAAGCTTGAATATGGATACTAGCATGCCACAAATGTGAAGAGTCCGCGCCATAGAAATCACGCTCGAAGAAAATTCCCCATGGGGAAGTGTCAACACATATATCTGAATGAGGATCTTGATATCCATTTGCTTTGGGACCAATCCAACTTAGAAAAAAACAATTCATTCTATTATTGTTACTATACAATGTGTCTATACACGTGAAATACTCCTTGACCTTGTACAGAACACCGATTGGTTCATACAAACGATATACGTGAGCGTGCCTTGAAGCTTCTCACATGAAATCATAACTATATTTATCATGCAACAGAGCGACCTGAGGGTGTTGGTGGTACAGGATGCATTAGTTTATCTTTGATATGAGATAGAGCTTCTCTGACGCCTAGATGATGTCCATGATCGGAATGACGACTTTCCTCTTGTGTGTTTCTCTTCCCATAATAGCTAGCTTCAGACTCAGAATTACGTCGACGCCGGGGATTGGAATTAACTGAATTAGTTGAAGGGTGATAAGAGTTCTGTGAGTTAAAATCTTTGCGATAATATGTATTACTTGGTTGCGAAGATAGAGATTGACGTCTACCAGTTGTAGAACTTGATATTGGTACTGGAACTGGTTCAGCAGTCTGTAGTGGAAGAGATTGACCGTTTGCCATAGTCGGAACGACTTGAGGATATTGAGGTACAGCCACTACCTGGGGAGCATTTACAGGCGACATTACGTAGCCTCCATGTGGAACGGCACCGACTGTTGGATAGATTGGCGGTGCGGCTGATGATAACTGAGGCACTGATGATCGTCGCGAATGATCTTGCTGAGCATGTGTAGATGACTCCATATACTCACCTACTCTAGGCTCACACATAGCTGGATCTGTTGTTTTGTTGGATAGTGGGTAAGCTTCAAAAGAATCATTTCTTTCACGAAGGCGTCTTTGATCATAATAGTGCTGTCCTCTATGCCATGAACTTCTCCGGGGTGTTAAGCGGGGACGTCTAAGATTTCGATGATGATACTGCTGCCGATGACGATGATGATGATGATGATGATGATGATGATGCGGATGTTCTGAAAGTACACCTATAATCTTAAGGGTAGGTTTCGATTCAAAATCTACTATCTGAATATTCTCACCAGGCTGTACTCTCAGTATCGTGAAGTTGTTTGGTAACCCTCTATCTTGCACGGGCAATTTCCTCTCGGCTTCTTGGATGGTTCTAAAAACTCCAGATGCATGAGCAGCTGTCACTAATAAGTTAGTAACATATTACATAATTGTAAAGTGAGCCATTTCACTTACGAATGATTGGTTGGAACAGTAAATTTTTCTTATGACCTCCATGTAAAATTTGTAAGAGACGTAATGATGCTTTTGAGGCAGTCCAATTGCCATGCTTGTTGCTTAAATACATTTGCTGTAGACGATTCAGCACTCTGTTATTGCTATTTGTTGGCAGAATCTCCCAAAGAAAGAAACTTTGAGAATGGTGGCGAAGATTGACATCTCTAAATCTCACTGTTCTGTTGGTGGAATGTTTTGGATTTATTGTACCCCAGCGTCCAACCCAGGGATCTTTTGAGCCGGATATATAGGCACTAACGTTCTACCAAATTGTTAGCAATTATAACGTGGAATAAAATGGATAAGAAATCAATTACAGTATTGTCATTTCCTAAGGGACGTATAGGTACGTCCTTGGTTTCTCTTGTTGTTATCGTTTGGAAAATAATATACAATGTGTTTGGTTTCAAAACCCGTAGTGAAGTCATGGTGTTGGTTGAATGAATTGATTGTCCAACTCTGATTCTCTCAAAGGTTATTGAAGAGGTATGATTGCACTATATTGAGAATAAAACTATTAGATGGGCATCTTCTCCATTATAATTGATTGACCGAAGAAATGACGCCATGCTTGAAGACAGGATTGGTAGGCTATGGTCTGGTGTGTTTCCAAACTGAATTTACTAACAGCCCTGTTCATAGGAGAGAAAAATCAGGCCGGAGTTGACCACTGGCAAAGCCCTTCAACAAGCCAATTGTTTCATTTCAATTCAGAGAATTAAATGTTTCATAATTTTTAATGATTGAAGATTATTCAAGGATTTGTTTAATGTTCTTAACTTTTGTAGTTTTATTATTGGTTGATTTATCATAGAATTATTAGGGTGATCAATTTTGGCCTCTTTTTTCTTGTAAGTAGAGCAGCCTTAGTGACGTAGAAAGGACAGATGGTTCAGGAAAGGGCCTCACAGCCTCTGAACGAGCAAATTTACAAGCGCTTACCATCAATTCCAACAATCAGATTGAAGGTAGTTTGGTAGCCATCGCTGCGACCAGAATCTAGACTGTACATAAGCGAGCGGCTGTAATAGGCCGGCCGGAACCATGCCATTGGTTTGGAATAGCTCTATCAGGAGAGAGATGAGCTGTCATACTTGCTGAATTGACATATAGTATCTGAAGCCTTGTAAAAGCCTCCAATTTGTATATTCGCGTACTTTTATACTCGAGTTTATTGTAGCCATAATTCAACTATATATAGTTCGCGAAAACACATGTATGAATTGAAAGGCGTGCTTAGTTGTTGGTGACACTCATCTAATTGAACTGATTACATAGTGGATGATTGGGGTGATAGATATTTTCTTCATTTTCCACTTTAACTCACGATAAGAGATGGGGACAAATGCAGATGCTGCATTAAGCTTTTGAATCTGGCAATTGAGGCAGGAGCTACCTGTCCTGATTTCCAGCTGCTCCTTCCACGATACCGACTCAAAACGTGATCCGAAATAGGCAAAATGAACGAGAGGACGGATATCTAGAAGGAAAGACCGTAACGAGAGAAGCTTGAGAACAATTGACTATTCATGCTTCCTTAATGGTCTCGGGGTTGAGATGTACACCATTCTTCAGAAACTTTTGGAAGTCATGGCTTGTCGCACGCAAAGAGTACTACTCTGTATTTGCACCAGCCTTTGCTCAAATATCTCCAGAGCGACGACGTTACTGGGTATATACCGTCGACTTTACGTCAAATTATCAATCTTTTCGTTTGTATCCTCATCTCGAAAGTGGGATGGAAAATCTGATATGCACGATAAACATGGTGATGTTACACTGCATATGCGGGGATGCCAGCCACAAACTTCGCCTCAACCACCTTTCCAGCTTTGAACTGAGGCAGTGCATCATACAGACATTCTTACAATCAATTGTACCGTAAGATTTGGTTTATCAAAAAATCTTTCTTCATTGAATATCCGAAACCTTTCATTTCCAAATCGTGAAATTCTGGATCGGGAGAAAGGATACACAAGCACAATTGGATTGGCGACAGCTAGGGCTCAATTCACTATGGCGGGCGCTGTAGATGATGGATGGACAATGGTGATCGGACAACCCGCCAGTGAAATTCGCGAGGAAAAGCAAATTGAAGAATGGGAGCGCTCGAAAGGAGGATGGTCTGGATTCGGTAAACATCCGCAGAATTGGACAGACCATAAGAAATTACACCTATCATCAGAAAAAGAATTAGGCTCTGGAAGCTATGGGCTTGTGCAGCGCGTTACATATGGTGCCGTTACCATGGCCCGCAAACAGTGAGCATTGTCTCCAATACCCCGGTTCTATGACTCCGTAAGGCTGATTTGTATATCTCAGCGTAATACCTCGTGGTGGAATGACGGTCGAAAAGCTCCGAGAGGAAGCTAATGCCATGGAGGAATTGGCGCATAAACATATTTTGAAGTTGGTCGGCACATATACGTACAAGCGCAAAAATCTATATCTCCTTCTTTACCCGGCGGCAACATGCGATCTGAGCACTTTTCTCGATGATATAGATGGGATTCGCTCCGATACGTGTGCGGATAGGGATGATGCGATGAAACGCCTTTTTGCCCTCGGACTCAAGGATATTGGAAAAATTGACGATTTGTGCATGTTGAGACGACCGATTCTCCCTTCGGATCATCCGACACATATAAAAAGGACGGAAACAGCACTGGGATTTTTACAACAGCTTATGGGATGTGTTACAGAGGCATTGTTGTTTGTTCATGAAAAAGGTATTCGGCATCGGGATTTAAAGCCCAAGAACATTTTACTAAGTCCCGGCCGGGTATACCTCGCCGATTTCGGTATCGCGAGAGATGTCAAAGATTCGGACAACAGCATAACCTGTGGAAGATATGGTACTGCGTCTTGGATAGCTCCGGAGGTTTATGATGGGGAATACCATCATATGTCAAGTGCAGATGTCTTTTCTCTGGGTTGTATATTCCTCAATATTGCGACGGTATTGTATGGAGATTCACTTGAGTTAGCGACATTTGACGAAGTAATGAAGGAGAAGGAATGGCCAATGAAGTACAAGATGCTATCGAAACATCTGAATAAATTAAAGGACAAAGCGATTAGAGCAGCCTTAGCTGATGAAGAGGAGCCTAATTTCGACGCCAAGAATATACTCGGCCTGGTGGAGAAAATGCTGTTATATGAACCGGAACAACGACCTTCAGTAAAGGAAGTTAACGAACGGTTATGTGAGCTTGGAGGCCTAGATCAAATCTATCATCTATCTTGCTGTCACAAAAAGAACGACGTAATGTCTCGATCAATAAGTAAGTTTTTTCCATCTATCCCCCAGCCAAAACCCACTAATCATACAACCAGACACAAAAATGAGAACCATCTCCGAAAGCAGTCTATCATCAAAAAGCAGAATCTCCGAATTAGAAACCGAGAATATCACTCTTCGAGAACGTCTCGCAACTCTCCAAAACAAAGACCAAACTTACGAATTACGAATCGAACACGAACGCAACCATGCAAAGAAACAAAACGACGTCCTCAAAGAACGCTATGAAAAACAATTGAAAGCACAAACTGAAGCCTTGATGCGCGCAGAAGAACGTATCAAAGCCCTCGAATCAAATAATCCTCACAAACGCCGACCATCACACACCCGAGGCCGCGGTCGCAATGCCCCCTACGGAACACCTCATCCAACCAACACCCTCAATCTCAACAATCTCGCCGTCCACACCAACTCCATCATCTCCATGCCACCTCCACCTCTATCCTCATCCCACTCCCCATCCTCCAATCCAGCCTCCAACCCCAACCCCAACCCCCCACCCCGCACCCCAGAAAGTTATTTCCCCCTCCCACCCCGAAACCCCAGTTTCACCAACCTCAAAGACCCCTCCCTCTCTCTCACCCTGCACCGCCGTCCCTCCGGAATCCCCATCCCTACCCGCTCCCCAACCCCCATCACCACACCACACAGATCACATTTCCCACCCCCCACGAGTAATACCGGTAGTCGTCCCGGAAGCGGCAATTCCACACTAGTCAGCAGCACCCATTCCGTCTTTTCCATCAAGAGTAAAATGTCGGATACGGATGGGAGTATTACGCCCGTGGAGAGTCCAGGGGAAACGATGAGTTTTCCTGATAGTCCGGGTTGTGGTGGGAGAGCAAAGATGGGAGATGGGGAGAAAAAAGGGGGGATAGCTGGAGTGTTAGGAGATCAGAGGAGGATGGAAATCGGAAACGATGGGAGGGAAAAGGAAAAGGAGAAGGAGAAGGAGAAAGAAAGAACGATTAAACCTACATGGGCACGAATGGTCAGGGGAAAGACTTGAGAAATGGATATACCACATATATATACAGACATGAATGAATGAATGAATAAAGATACTAAACGAAACTTTAGAAAACTCCATGATATATAATCTCATCTGATATTGTAGAGCCTGTGAGGGAATCATCGTGCCGAGGATTTTGCGAAAGAGGATTGCATGTCGTCAAAGTTACGTGGTTTTTATACCTGCCTACCTAGGTACTAGACCCAATTACATCTATGATGATATAGCAACGAAGGATTACAGACACACATACACACATACACAACACCTTCCCGAAGAAAACCTCATTCAGGAATTGACTGCGACCGCCAGCGACCACATCATATCATTGAATAACTTTTATATACATACATGAATAAATACAGAGACCTTTACCCTCACCCCCCACCCTAACCTTCCGTACTTCGCACCCTTCATTTCGCATAATAGCTAGCAATATCATTAATCCATCTTCTTCTTCTCCTTTCCTTCCGTCCCTAGCAATTTTAAAGCAATTTCCATCCACCTATCAATCTTCACCTTCAACTTTTCCACATCTGAATATAATTACATATCACGTCTCCTCTCTACTTCGTACTGCTCTTCTTCTTTCCCTTCTTCTTACTCTTCTTTTTGCTATGTCCCCTCGAACTACCAACACCACTTCCACTATCTGCCCCCGTATTATCCGTCTGGCTAGATCTCTGACTCTTCCTCTCTCCATCAGCCAATTTATCCGTGCTTCCTGCATTACTCAAAAATTGCATAAACTTATTTTCTCCTCCATTACCACTCTTGCTTCCACTACCAGTACTACTTGAATGTAGTACTCTACCATCTCTATGATTTTCTTCTTCACTACTTGCGTTTGTCTCCAAGACCATCTTTCTAATACCACCAGCTTCTACCAAGTTTTCTGTGATACTTCCACTTCTAGCTGTACTTCTCTTCTTGGATGGTTTGGTTGGAGGACTTGTACCGCTCTTTTGAGATGGTAAGGATCCGATGGTATCTGTGCTCTTATTTTTGTTGAAAAAGTTGGAAATCGAGAGATTGTTGCCTGGCGATTGTGGTTGCCCTACTGGACTGAGTGGACCATCATATTGGGGTGGTTTGGTCGAGTCATCCTCGGCATGTTTATTAGAAGGAATGCGGTTGCTTAAAGTGCCATAACCTTGTTGCAAAGCTTGAACTCCATCTTTGGCGTCTTGTCCGGCTGATCTGAGTAACCCTTCACCTTCACCACCGTGAGGTCCTGGAGAGTCATGGTATGGCTCAAATTCAGGCTCCTCGACAATAGATCCACGATGAGGGATCGAGTCCGTTCTGGAATCGGTCCTATTACCAGCAAGAACATTTCCAGGCTTGATTTTGACAGACTGATACTTTGTCATCTTTGGTCGACTAGCAAGATTGGATGGGCCCAGATGTTTCAAGTGTTCACGCATATCATTCATATTAGCTCTGACGGCAACGACATTTCTGTCGTTGTCACCTGTTGAAACTCTACGCATGAAAGTCGTCTTGGGGCTAGTACCGAAATGATTGGCAGGGCTGACGCTTCTGACCTCGGTTTGATTGCGTCTTCTACCGCCAGCCTGCAAATTACTTGGACGATCTTCCGAGAGATCGATGAGACTATCCTCGGCAGCTTTGAGAGAACCATTGGCCGCCGGTTGTTCAACGACTTGATTTGGCTTGATTCTTGAAGATTTGGGAGCTGGAGCCATTCGTCTGATGGCTTTGTGAACATCAATATAAACATCAGACTCATCAATAATTTCCCTATCATTTGTTAGATCCGTGCAAGTAGAGAACGACAATTTATACTTACTCTCCAATGAGCTCTTCAATGACATCTTCTAATGTAACCACACCGGTAGCACCAAAGTTCTCGCCAGGATATTCCGAAACAAGTACCATATGAGATTTTCCTTCTTGGAAAAAGTTCACAATGTCCAAGCAACTAGTCTCAGGTCGAGTCTCCGGTAAGGTAGCCAAAGCGAAATCACTGACACGTTTACAGTCTTCCGGGTCGTATGTAATAAGAATTTTAACCAGAAGCATACCGACAAAGTTCTTTTCATTTCCAGGTTCGTAAATAGGAATGCGAGAATAACCAGCACTCAAAATGACGTTCATAGTATCCTCATCAAGTATCGTGTCGGCACTCATAGTGAAGACATCATCCATTGGTGTCATGATATCTCCAACTGCTTTTTCCTTCAAGTCCAACACTGCACTGATGATTGTAACTTCATCTTGGTTCAATCGATCGCTAGGACTTGTTCCCAAAGTTTTGTGTAAAGTCACAAGTGTCTTTAGACCAGATTTCTTGTATACGGTTCCGTGATCCTCTCCAAGTAGTTTGTCGAGAAGTTTCGCAGTTGGCCATGCAACAGGTGCTAATAGCCACATAAGACCTAGCACAGGCGGTGCCATAAATGCTCCGATGGAAAGACCATATCGCACACAAATCGATTGAGGAATGACTTCTCCGAAGATAACTAAAGCAAGTCAACACACAATCCATCAATGCAACAACTACACAACATACCAATTAGAACTGTACTACCGAGAACCGCAGGCCATCCTCCCCCGAGCGATCGATCGAGTACAATAGGAAGCGTTTCGTTGACGATGACATTGCTGAGTAGTAATGTCACAAGAACCCAATGTTTACCCTTTTGTAATAATCCATATACCCTTTGTGCATGTCTCTGTTCTTTTCCTTCTCCTGAAGTCGCGATAACTTGTAGATACACGCCATCTTGTCCCATCAATCTGGATGAAAATTTCTATTAGTATTGAAACTCTCTGACCTTCCATTGAACACTCACGCAATCGTCAATCCCGCGAAAGCACCTCCAAGTAGAACCAGGACAGCTGCGACTGATAGATATAACCATAAACTTGCATCTTCGGCATCTTTTGGCGCATCCTCTTCACTGGCAATCCCGAGAAAAGCTGTAATAGGAGCTGCAGATACTGAAGTGATTTGGCAGATACTCAAGAACAGAATCTTCGCAAGACCTAGGATGGCAGGTCTTGTAGAAGTGTAGCCATTGCTGGTGAAGCTTGAGCGCGTACTTCCGACAATCGATTTCGAGGTCATCTCAACTCTATCTATAATTTGTGATGTATTCTCCAATGATCACCGTCCACGACAGTAATTCAATTGGGTCCAGCTCCCTGTATTGTACTCTGTAGTGTGGTTAAAAGAGGTGGAGCTTTTTTTCAAGATTCTTTTGGGCTCTTGTTACTTATTTAAGACTGAGTACTGGGATGATCCGAAGGTTCCCGGCCGTTGATGTGGATACTACCTGGGCAAGCAATGATTGATAAAAGTGGCAGGTTGGTGTAATTATCACGACATCAATGTGGAATGAGGTCTGGGGATTGAAAGAGAATGTCGAATTGAAATTAAGAACACAGCAGTTTGATATTGACAAGATTTATAACGTTATTCGAAAAGGATTCCTATATTAATGTACTGAAGCGTGGTTGCGGTTGGTGTTGCGTGAAGTTCAATCAATCATTCAGTCCGTCTGGACAAACCAAACAAAGAAAAGAAAGTCAATGATACCTACCTTGATAAATGTCCTAATTAGGCTTAAGGTAGAAGGGGGCTAGCTCTTTCAGCCAATCAAGTCAGCTATCGACACATATGACGATGGTAAAGCTCCACTTATATCAGATATTCCTTGGTATCACGCTTCACTAAAAGAGTAGGTAGGTAGGTATATATGGTACTGGACAAACCACCTGGATATTCATAGGAGAAAAAACAGATCAGCATTAATTACTGGCGAAATTCTTCAATCAAAAATACAAATAGATTATAGCTAAGCAATATATAAAGACTTGTTTAAAGCTATCAATTCTTAAAAATTAATTGGTAGTTGTTTTATTGTGGAATTTATCAAGGTAATCAATTTTGGTCTCTTTTTCTCCTACGCATGTCTATAATAGCACTGGACGACGAGTCTCTACCCCGTATCTCGCATATAATTTCTACTTTTTCCATTTTTGACTTCTGCTTTTTTGATGTTTCACTACAAGCACACGTGACACTACGCTATTCAATCAATTATATCATCACTACCAAGCAGCACTGGTAGCAGTCAGTCAATGCTTACGTCATTAGTGTGTATATCCTCGACGTCCATATGGTTGAAATCTTCACCCAAGTCAAATCTTACATTCCTCTGCGTACTTTGCCCATATGGTTTTTGATTTGTAGCAAAATCTTTATATCACATCACTTATCAAACATGTATTTGGATCTGACTGCATATTATCTCTTGTTTTCCGTCATGAGTACATACCTGCTGCCTTCAAAAGTTTGACATGAGGTGAAAAATCGATCAACCTGCATATCATCAATCCTCAAGTGTTTCCCGGAATACTCTTGGATTGAGTTGATTATCAAAAGTTGCTCATTTCTCTATCTTGCACCAGGACGAAGACTAGGATGAGAAGCCGAGGTAATGCGCATACTAAAGATATGAAGAGAATATGAGCATATATTTTCGTCTTGGCAAAAGTTCGATCTTCCTTCTGAGATAAAGAGACGGCAATAGTAAGAGCTGAGGTTGTTCCCGCGAGATCCTTATGCTGTATGAAATATGATGTATCAGGTTTTACAAAATCTCATCGGCCACAAATATTCTTTGAAGTCATGGCGACCTCGGGCTGCGCTAAAATCAGAGCATATGAAGTTTCATGGCACATGCGGATTTTGACACTTTGCCCACATTCACATGGAAAGTCGTTCCATAAAATGTACCTATAACTTTGAATCATTCAAATACTTCTGCCGGATTAAATGTGAGATAGCAAATCCCTTTATTCGAAACATCGGGATACACTACTTTCACTCTGTTTTTCCTCCCATCCCCTTTGAGACTTTACTTCTCTCACGTTATCGGAAAGCTCTGCGTTTCGGAACAAAATCACTACAATATCATAACATATTTCCCCGCCGAAGTCTCGGGGAATTTGATCATGCAAGACTATTTACGGCGAGAATAGACTCGGTCATCCGGATCTTGGGACACAGAAACCCGTATTATGTTCACGTTTTAGCTTTCTCTCTCACTTCAAAGACTTTCTCTCCGGCGATGTCCCTTGGAGATGTACAAGCATTTGGTAGCATTGGGAATACGCACGTTGCTGATAGCACCCGGTAAAATCATAACCGTCGAGAGCCTCATTGTACCGTTCCTGTCCAATCAATCACAATATGGCCACGAAATTAGCGTCCGCGCAACACTTTGTGTTCAACGCGGGATGTCACATATATTCACGTTATCAATCATGCATTGTGCAACTAAGATAGCGATATCATCAATCCCCCAATGGTTAAAGTTTTATTCGGTAATAATCTAATATTTACGCACAATTGATCACAAGTTAGATAGCTTTCTTCCTCACACCCAATTCAAATATCTCGTATTTGATTATCTCCGACATGACTAAATTATTATATCCATTGCCATTAGTTTTTGCCAATCGAAAGATGCTTTTCGCGTACTCCTAACGCCACCATTGCTCCGAACCCGCAAATACACAACATATCCTACCCACCAATCAATTAGCGAAAGCATCTTTGACCACTTTCTGATCCCAAATCTCTTAGCTCTCAGACTTCACCTGTCATGATCTACGATCACGAAAGGATATCAAAAAACGTGCTGGCTAAGATTACTTTGAGCCGGTGTTCGTCTTGTTGAGAACTCTCGCTTTGGCAGTGTCTCTAGCCACTATTGCAGCCAAGATTTCGGCATGCGATGTCTGATCATCACTCAAAGTCAGTAATCGCTTCAATCCTTGCTCTCGTCGCATCATAAATTGGGCAGTTCGGGAATTGATGTGCTTTGAGCTCTGGACCTTTGACATCGAATCGCCATGTTCGTATCCGGCTTCTGACTCGTTCCGAAATTGAGATCGATAGTTTCTTCGTCGCCTAAATAATGTCATACGGGCCTTTTCCATGGTGCCTCGTCCTTCAAAAACCTCTTCAGGTTTCTCTTTGATTGTAGGACTATCCATTAGGTTGCTGGTCGGCGTGCTGTGCTCGTTCTTAGCAGCTCGCTTCAATTTGGTAGGACGGAAAGATGTGGAAATGCGTTGCTTGTATGTATCATTTGACTTTGTGATATCAGCAAGGCTGAATTCATAAGTAACTGTTGTAGCCGACTTGACGCTGTGGGATTGGTTATTCGAAGGAGCCATTGCTTTGATATTTAAGTTGAAAAAGTATTGACTATCTGATTTTTCGTTGATGAATCGAGATAGATCTGAATATTGAGACGGGAAATATCTTGTGGATGAAGAACTGTTTATGTGAGAGAAAGTGTTTTGCTACTGACTTCCTGAGGAGAAGCTTTATAGATATCAATAGTGATTGGTTGGACCATATGAACATCTAGTCTCACTGCCCGTACCTAAAAACACGGCTCAAAGTGTTTTGTCATTTTTCAGGTGTGCAGCTCATCAATGGAAAATAACAGTGGCCGTAGCTGATTCCTACCGTACTTCCAAATCATTTTACACAAAGGACGTACCTTGGCCGTGTTGTGAGTCTAGATAATGAATTTTCACGGAATTGGTTCATATTTCAGGACTGGCTGAAAAGCCCGGTATTTCGCTCGGAAGAGTTGGATTTCAGAAATACTATTTACAAGAAAATGACACTTGCAGATGAGTGGCTCGCTTGATGGATATGGAAAGGGGGAGTTCGATGTCTTGGTCTTATTTATTTCATAAATTATATGGAAATCTATGCATGTAAATTCTTGCTTCTTATTCCTACGTATCTGTTGGTATCAACTTGGTCTATGTGGTTGTATTCGTTCTTGATCATTATTATCTATAGGAAGCTAGTATTTAATATAGGGAAGCGCTAGCGCGACGCTAGCTAATACAGTGCCCTCTTTGATCACATGATCGATGTCCCGACAGTATCATTCAAAAAGCTTTACATTGTTATATATCTCATCTAATATATTCATTTGAAGTGTAGACTTGATATATCTGTTGTACTGAGGTTATATGTGTACTCCTGCAACGACTTTAAAGAGATATTTGCGTGATTTGGATTTGGTAGCTTGTTTTGTTTGATTTATTGTTATTCGTTGATGTTCTTGTGAAGATCGAATAGTGTGTGAACTGCATCCTGAGCTTAATTACTCCAAAGTAGTAGGATGACAATCCAGAATCTGCAAGCCGACCATTGTTCCACACATAATCACCTATTGAAGCATTTATTCCTATCTAAATCACCAAGCTTCACCACTACTTTCACAGCTGAATTTACCGCGCATATAAATTGAACGTCTGTCATCAATCCAGCTTACAATTATCAAAATACATTGCTGTGCTAAAATCCAGGCCAAGTTTTCTGTAAAGACAATTCTGTGCTACCATATCCGAAAATGAAGTAATCACAATATCAGATTGAACAATATTATTCAAAATTCTAACGCCCTTTATCTGGTATACCTGAAATCCAACATTACTCCATCGAATTGACACTCACGAATGCTTCCTCATGAACATGGGATGGCGGCGATCAACCTCTGCACGCAAAGCCTTGGTAGCGCGCCAGATGTACAACTCGATGACTTTATCAGAGAGATTGTGCTTATTGTTCTCCATCAGAAAGTTTTCATGTCCATTAACTAAGAAGTTTCTCGTCGGCGACTCATTTAGATTCTTCCACTCTTGGGTAAATCGCAGTCGAGTAACCCCTCTGCTGATCAATTCATCGGTATGTGTATACCAATATGCTTCAGCTTTTAGGATATCATCTTCGATCATATCAGCCCATTTGACGATTTCTTCCGACAATGCCGCTTCTTCGGGTGTCTCGGCGCCAAGTGGAATTAGCTGTGGGCGCTCGAAACAGAGGAGCCTCTTGTTATGCGCGTACTCTGCATATCCGGTCTCCGGTACAAATTGTTTCTTAATACATGCGTTGCATGTACAAGTAAACTTCCATCTTTCGGCAATATTCGTCGCTCGAAAAGAAGCTGTTCCATATACCCCATAGTTAATGGTCATTTCCTCTCCTTTTCTGATATCCCGCATAGCTCGGATCGAAATACTGTGTTCCGAATTGAAAGCACGAGAACAGTTTGGTACACAGGCATGGTTGATACGACATGCTTTGTCATAAACATGATTGTTGTTCGCTGTATCACCAGCTTGGAGCAAAGGATTCATCTCGAAGGAATTGACAGCCCATCGTTTCATCAGGGGAGTCTCGAGACAAAGGTCGGGTTTCTTTCCGCAATAGCATATGCTGGAAAGAGAATCAACGGCCGCCCTTTTGGAGGGTTGAAGCATGTTATATGCTGCTTCGCGGCCGGGCCAAGTGGCACCCCCATGAATGAGAGGCGCTTCGCGCAGGATCTCGGTGTTTTTGAGGATGGGCTCGGTGGCGAACATGCCGAGTTGTTTTCCTCCCATGGTGGCTTTGATCTCGAAGAGATGGGGGGAGAAGAATTCTTGAGGGTGCATTAGTAGGGGTTTAGATGAATGTGAAGTGGATGGGGGAAGATTGAATGCTTACCTCTGATGATCACCTTCTCTTGGAGTACTTTGCTAGAAGCAGGAGCAGTAATGGGAGTCTTTCCTGCGTCGGCGTCGTTGAAAGGCTTGAACTTGTCGTTGTCCGTGCTTCTGGTGACGAGTTTCTCATTGCGTTTTTGTTGGGATAAGATCTTCCCATTGTCCCTGCTCATCGCAACATTTGCATCCTTGTTTCTTTCAAGGTCTTTTCTGCTTTCTTCGGCTACGGGTGCAGCCTTTGGGACCGGTTGAATGACAGCGGCGGCTGCTGCTGCTGCTTCTCGATCTCGCCGGATGGCACCGAAAACTGAATTCATACTCTGCACGTCATTGTTGTTGGCCACAACGATGTTTCCAAATAAGTTGGAGAGACGATCTGTGCCATTGAGTTTGTTTGATGAAGGCATTTTTGAATTAGACGATTGATGAGATTTGACTGGTGAGTATCTAGATTGGCCAAGATAGACGAGGAGGAATAGAAGATCGAAGTCGGAAAAAGAGTCCGACTTATTACTGAGTGTTTGGGAAGTTCGCAAAAGTCGTTCTTAGTGTATTAAAGAGATTTCCTGAGTACGAATGTTATTGAGAAGATTATTAAGTTGTTTTTCTTGTGAAAAATTTCAAGAATTCTTCGAGTAAGTTGTATTTTGGATCGGTGTAGATGTCGTTTGTAACATGACAGAATCAAACTGTGTAGAGAGATCTATTTATACATGTGAGAAGTTCTCGGACCTTCAATACAGTACAATACAATACAGCTTCATCTCACACTAGACTCTTTGGGAACCTTTTCTATGGTCGTACATGACGAACTTCCACAGGTGTTATGGGTCCTAGATTTGGGAAAGGATGTGAGTGGCTGAAAACAAAAACTTTCGGTAACGAAATACTGTAGGTGATTCGAGAGTGCTGTACTGGATGGTCTATGGGGTTATTTAAGTCGATGATTCTGATAAATTAGAGAACGGTTTACCGAATCGGATGGTTATATACATTTGAGGGAGAGAGATGTGTGAGAATTTCTTCATCAATGAGTGGACGTATAGATATGAAATTCGAGCACTTTTATATGCCTGTTATCGAATCAAGCAGTTGGTTTTTCGCTCTCATTGTCTATTGTTTATTTCTCGGTTCTCCCTCTCCTCCCTACAGTCCTACAAAGATTCCGATACTATGAATCAGGGGCTCTGAACTTGTGTATCTTATGAGAGGACTTGATCAGTTTGGAATCAATAAGTTCGCCTCAGATATTGAAATCAAAACTTCCAATTCATACTACTAGATGTACTAACCCTGCTGAATGCCTTCCACAAATCTTCTCCGGTATCGATTATTGTTTGGCACCGTGAAATAATGCTTGAATATCGTTATTCTGAGTATCTTACTCAGAATCATATATCTTCCAACATTCCCTCCCCATAGCGTGACACAGTCATCGATTCTCAAACATTGTGAAAACAATACCGGTATTTTAAACCCATCAATCGATAGACTCGACTAATGGGAGCCCAATAACATCATAAAAGTCGATATCACACTGGAAATATATACGTGACTCAATCAGATATAGTAGTCAGAAAATTTGGCAGTCAAAATCCAACCAAAAGAAAAGTTCGGCATCTATTTATGAATGAGCTCTGGTAGGCAAGATTGTAACTGTTCAAATATCGATTTTAATTTCATTGCTGGTTTGGCAATCTTATCTGGTCATCGGTTGCATAGGTATACGGATTCAAATTGCTTTGCTGTGGTCGAATGAAGAGATTGAACAATTAGATGCCATTCAACTATCTCATCATGGGATTTACCTCTGGAAAGCCGTACAATGAGAAGACTCTCATGACATGGGTCAGATAGCTGGATATTTCAAAAGCATTTGGTCTTCCATATCAGGTTGGTGATTTATTTGGCCTGATTTTGCCCGGTTTTTGGCATTGGGGGGATAGCAAAAGCCGACAGACGAAACATATTTTGTGCTGGGTATTGTTTAGGGTGTTTTCAGATGATATGATAACACTGCTTGACTAGATTCTTACTCCCATGACAGAGTTTAATCCGAGAATTTTAAGAATTCGGGAGATATTTTCTGAAGTGATCAGGCCAGCGTTCTTTTTTGTTCGTTTTCGGATTTTAAAACATAGAAACAGCTTAGCTTTAGCCAAATAAAACGGCTGCGTGATTGCTTGGAGCAAGATCCCGATTTCGATTGAAGTCCATATCGAAAGGTAATAGTTGTGCAAGATTGAGATGCACTGTAGAGATTGCATCATACTCAAGCGAGACAGGTCCTAATCCGAAGGTGCATGTCCAGGAATAAGTAATCGACATTGATTTATTGATAGATGTGAAACCAAAAATGAACAAGCAAGTTTCCATGCAAACCCAATAGATAAGTGCTTGATCTTCGTTTCCCATTATTTATTCCTCGGAATCATTTACCACAGCGAGACTTATGTCCGTTGCCTTCTAAGATCTTCGCTTGACTATTCTCGAAGAAAATATACGAAGTTTATTCTTGCGTAATGTAGTGATATCCATGCACGCCAAATATCATTCACCTGACCTGTAACATTGAATAAAGAAGTATATGAAGAGGGAGTAGACAAAGGCGAATACTCACAAGCGCGACAACCAAAATCTGAACTACAGAAATGTTTCAGAGCAGCAAGGCTCTAGTCCCTGGATGAAGGAACTGAGCATCATGATGATTCAAGACAATAGCTAGGGCCAGGTAATCCCAGGTTGCAGCCTCGGAGATAGATCTGAATGCTCAGATTCAACATAGGTTGGCCTTTGCATTTCCAGTAACGCTCTATAAGAAATCCTTAATTTAGGTTATAGTCATGTTCATCGAGCTTCCTGGTAATCGTGAATATGTTTACATAGCAACTGTGTAATCTCCAAAGAAAGATTGTACACGTTTTGAAGAGAAAATTTTCTTACTAGAACTTGAAATACTCCTCAATCTTCAAGGGAATTAGTCGAATTCAGAAGGTAGGTAGCTATCAACAGAACTCGATTTGATTCTGCCTCTCGTTGGAATTACAAACACAATGGATAACTTCAAGTGAATGCCGTCACCCCATTTTTATTGCGTGAGCTATTATATAACTTGGAAGTCTGTAGATCCAAGAAAATTAGCCAGAAATGGAAACAAAAATGGTTCAATGGGTCGTGAAGATTTCTGGTATAAGATCAACCTCTGATCCAACACTGAGTTCACTGAGATATGGTAGTATCAACATGGCACAATAATGGTAGTTGACCGATGTTCAAAGGTAATATATTGACAACAAAAAATAGTTCAGATGATATACGATTCGCGCTGTCGTCTCTAATGCCCAAGTTTTTGTTATCACTGAAATCTCACCCCATTTATTTCTGGCTTATATGATGTAGGAACAAATCCCAAATCTACCAACCAGCTCTGTTCAAACTTTTACTGAAAGCTAAAAGCTCGATTGTAGGGGGATCAAGTGTAATCTGAGCGGCTTTTCACTAATCTGTATTGATCCAATATTCATTAATGTTGTCGCGAAGTATGGATAACTCTGGAGCGAAAATGTGCTTCCATAGGGAGGCCATCGTTTTTTGCGCACGAGTATTATTTCTCAGGTTATCATAAACTATCTGGAGTGGATTTGATTGCTAATTATAGCTTCTCCTCAATTGAAAGATGTCACCATGTGGACTTCTAAGTCTGCAATCTACCACCTAACCATTCAACGCATCCATTGGAAATCAAGTGTATTGATTCACACACTCTCTCTGCGTGACGTAAACACGTGGGTCTCTCGCTTTCAAGTTACCTAATGAGATATAGACACGGATCTCAAGATCTCCCATGGTCGTTCAAGAATCTTCTGAAAAGAAGGGTTCATTATAAAAGATAGTAGGGGAGGAGGGCATTATTAGATTGAACAATAGACCAAGTTCAAGTGACTTTGCCCTAAGAAATTTGTCTGTGAAATGAAGTTTGATGCGTAGTTTATCTATCAACAAACATTTGGAACACACGAGCACAAGCGTACTAATAATTTGCGAATCTGGAGTGAAATGTGTTGGAGAAACAACAGCAACAAAGGAAACAAATCGACAATCAGAAAACCTGAAAGACAACAACAAGAAAGTTTGACAAAAGATCAGATAACATCATTCTCGCCGAAAATTTCTGCCTCCTGGAAACCAATCTCTGATCATATCTATTTTCCTAAAACCTTGACTGTCATAGTGCTCAGGCAACTGCAGACATGTTAGTGGAAATTGCGAGAATTCCACTGATTCAGATGTTGAGCAATACTACCTACCTTTGATCTCTTATATAACCCAAGAACGCTTTCTCTGGCCCCCAAAACTGCTATCACGGAAACTATGACTCCGCTGGCCAAGTGATCTCTCTAAAATCTGCCTGACTTGAGAATTCACTTGGACTCTTGAAGATACCGAGGTCTACCTCACTTTCTTGTAGTTGATTAGTAAATTATCCGTGGCATATTCTCCAGCGAATGTATGTTCCACACAGGATTTGAGAGCTACAAGATCAGAAGTATGAATCTTAGGGTAATCGAGCAAAAAAGACGACTCCAGAAAAAGCTGCGAGTCAGAGGTATGGTGACCATTTGAGGAAATACGTAAGTCCTTACAACAGAGCTTGATACGAGTTCATAGGCGGTAGGACAATCTAAGCATCAAGCCCCAATCTTATGGAACTAAAACGTGCGATTTTAAAATGACAGCAAAAAAATGACCCACGGTAAATGAATTCTCAGAGGACAACGACGAATTTAATTGATAAGAACTTCAAAATTCTACTCGAAATCTAGGATATAACTTGCCGTCAAGTCCTCGAATTACGAATAGTACTAAAGGTACCAAAATACAAGACGAAAAGCGAGGCCCACAAGACCTTCGACTGGACTTGAATTCCGTAATTCAATTTGCATCTTCACCCACGATTACCGCAGTCTTTATTATAGCCAGAGAACTGTGAATCGCAATCCACGAATCAAGTGAATACCAAAAGGGCACTACCCACTCCACCATTGGAGTATTTCTTTGCAAGTATTATTTAAGAGACCAAAGAATTCCTGGATTTACTTTTGAAGCAAGGAGGACGTTCAGCGGAAATCGCTGGGAAAGGGCTTCATCACGAATGCACAATGGGCGACGTGGGCAACAAACCAAGTCGTAAGCTGAGAAATGTGAAGTTGCCTAGGTACCTGATTGACCATTATTCACAAACTGCCGATCGGTCAGAGCAAAATAAAAGTCAGATAGAGCGACAATATCAGTAGAGAGATGACAACCAGATGGTAACGACAGCAAGTAACCCCTACCAGTAACAACAATTGAAGTAGGTGGTGATGATAGTTATGGTGGGGTTGAAATATTTCAGATCCGTGGCTACAATTGGCTCGGTGAGCTTACATAATCGAAATATTTCGAAATATTTGGGATCCATTGATTGCATTGGCTCGCTAAAGCGTTAGTCCCAAATATTTCGGATGCGTTGATTATATTGGCCCGTCATATTCCTTAGTCCCAAATATTTCAGATCCATCGATCGCATTGGTCCGCCACATCATTAGCACGAAATATTTCGGATTCGACGAATTGATTGGTCAGATCATGTAATTGAATATTTCACATCCATCAGGTCTATCAGCACATTGGGAAATCCCAATAATAACACGTTCAATCAATTCAAAACCGAATCTTCCTTGAACAATTTCGGACATCAAGCGTCTTCCATCCTCATCGCCCGTCCATGTGTTTATAGAAATGTTCTCTCGCCTGATTATGGTCAAGAAATGATCAAGGATAGTGGTGATATATATATCCACGAAGTGATGAAAGCTCACGGTCGAAGTTTTGAATACTGCGGGGTACTTTGAATTATTTATGTTGGGATGAGTGAATCAATGAACACTCCAAGAAATTCAGATATCATTTACTGAGATCGAAACGGTAATGGTTAAGTGAATGAATCATCTGAGTGTGGCTGAATCTATCCTCAACGTACTCTGAACTTCGAATCCAGCGGTTCTCGGTTATATAAACACAACCACGTCAATATACATGCTCTCCATAGCATCAAACATACTCCAAAGAGAAAGAGACGCGCAAGGTCTCCAATCCTCGAGCCAACCAGCTGAGACTCAGGAAGCCCTTTTCAAAAGTCTTATGAAACCTCGATACGGCAGGCTCGAAGAGGGTAGACAAGCACAAGTAGACGAAAAAGTCGCAACAATGCGAGTTCAAACAGCAACAACGACAAAAAACTATGAAGAGCTCAAAACTTTCACAACAAAGAAGAAGAAGGACAGTGCTATCATATATTCGCATAATTCGGCGTATAGTCATTTGAAAAATGCAGAGATTATGCCACTATTTTGAATGTTATATAAGGTTTACTGACCTGAGTTTCTCAAGACTTGATGTGGAATACAATAGCTGCTGCACCTGTTTCATTTTTCTTTTCGCGTACTCGCACGTCGAGAGTTGGAAAGGGAAGAACCTTATATAATGTAATTTATGGATATTCCAGTGAGTTTCAAGCCCGTGTCACGCTTGTGATAAAAGGACGTTGTCACGTTTGTTTGGGCATGGACCCACAGCTTTGACGATCATAATACACGAGAAAGTTTTGATAGACTAAAGATACAAGAATATCATATTTACTGTGATGTTTTTCTGGCAGTTATGAATAAATCGTTGAGAGTTGAATCACCAACTCCGCATATGAATTCTGGAATCATGTTACCCAACCTTAGACGCTCGAATTTCCTGCGAAAATGGCATAAAAGAGGAAGATACAATTCTCACCCCTATTTCATAGCTAGAGAAGCACTTTTCAATATGAAATTGAACCTGCTTGCAGGATTTGATGCATGAAAAAACCAACCCATGTCATATCCAAAGTAGCAGCTCACAACACCACATCACCAAACCTAAAATCTTGACTTTCATTTCCGTTTTCAAGATGTGTAAATAATCACAACACATACCTGCTTAAACAAAATAAAGCACCGAAAGAATTTCTGCTGGAATGGATAAGAAACGGCCGATCAATCTAAAGAAAGTCATCCGGGAGAAAAACCGAAGCGATATATAAAAGCCATGACATTTTCAAGCTTTTTCTCCTCCTCAAATATTACAAGAATCCGACGGAACGCGATCATAAGGCTAGTAAAGACTCAAAAACTTTATTTTGGAAGTACGATGAGAGAGCTACGGAATGTTGACGCATCAATTTAGCCCCTTTGAGGCAATAGCATCAATGATCTTTTTAACGAGGAATTGGTAGTGAATTGAGTATCACTAGAACAAAGTAAAAAACAACGAAAATAAGACATCGACAACAAAACCTTCATAACCTACGGCAAAAATTCCGAAGATGCCTGAAAGATACTTCTTCATATGTCCTTGTTATGAATCAATATAAAGAAATTCTGCACACAGTTAGTCTAAGGTGCTAGAGAGACCTACGACCGACCATTGGTTCCGTTAATGATTTCGTTTTTTGATATCGGTGAAGCAGAATCAATCTTGAGAAATCTCTTATATAGACTACTCCCTTTACTCCTCATCAGTCCAGTAGCCTCATCGGGCATGACTAGCATCCATTTTACAGTCACTTCAAAACCTTTCCGGACCTTATTGAGTGGATATATTCATCATCCACACTCAATACTCCGCAATCAGCACCCCAGAAATCTCCAATCATGACCTCGGGAATCTCAACAAGCTAAGAACATCAGGAGAAGTGATTACGCAGATTCACAATGTAAACACGTCAGTCCCGTAGGGTAACCAATACCCCCCCTTCCCCCCCTTCCCCTCCTCCCCCAAATCTCTCACCATAACCTCATATAATCCCCTTCCTTCTCTTACATGTTTCTCCAAAAACAAGTAATAAGGGGCATCACCCGACATTATGGTGAGCATACATCCTCTTCGTATCCAGCCTAGGCCACAGAATACACTACATAGATAGCAAATACATGTGAATACAAATCTCTACCATTTTTCGCGCCAGAAGGAATCGTAAAGCTTTCAGCCGAGAAGGCGATGGAGATTATGTATTCATGAGATTATGTTTTTTTATGGTGATAATGATTTTAAAAATGACAATAACAACAAGAACCAAAACGCGGGATATCAACAAAAAACAACCACATCATAAGATGGAATAAAATACATATCCCCAAACCATTCCCGCTTCCCTCAACAACCCCCTATCCCATTCATCTCTTCCCCATCCCCAAAGGAAAACAGGAAAATGACAATAACTAAAACCCCCATCAAAATATCCAAACCCCAAACACCTCACAAATCGACCCCAAAACCCACAAAGTACATCACTTCCCAGAAAACAAACAGCATACACAACGCAGCACACCCAACGACCCAAATTCTCCTGATATCGAAACCTTCGGCCAAAATCTCGTGTTTGGAGAATTTTTATTCGGGGGGCTCGGAGGGTTTATATATCCACCTAACCATTCACCTATCTATTCACCCACTTACCTACCCACTTACCCATGTTGATCCATCCATTCATTCATACCAATAGTCGGCTCTTATAAGCGGCCTCCTAGTTCCTAGTCGGGGAAAGCGGTTGTCCCCGTTCAAAAAGTATTGTAAGATACTATTTTGGAATAAATTATATCACTGAATTCAACAATACTAAATGTATAACTGCATCCTGAAAATTGAGTGAAATATCTATGAAAAAAGGTAAGGGGACAACTGCTTTGCCTGATTAGAAATTAGGAGACGGCTTATAAGAGCCGACTATTAACGATCTACATTCAATCAGCGAACGAGATACAGAAATAATCAAGACGGTTTAGATGAATGATTATACGGTATATTACAAAATAAGTAGAAAGTGAGTGAGGAAGGAGAAGTTGTGAATGGATTGGATATCTAGGATTTAGTGTGTGGGTATGATGAGAAAAGTTGGGGTGGATGGGTGGAAGGAAGATGGGATGGGGTGAGATGAGATGGGATGGGATAGACTGGGGATGAAGAGGAGTAAGAGAGTGAAGGAAGGATAGAGATTTGTAGATTATGGATGTTTAGTAGATGTGTATAGATAGGTATTAATTAGAAATTGAATTTACACTATATCAGAAATCTTCTTATCCCTGCATCTTCACTCGCGTATGAACATAGATAACTCTGCTGACCAGTTATAATATCTTGAGCCTGATTTGCCATGATAATAAAAGATGCTATAATGCTATTGAAACAAGAACTCTTCATTCCGCTTTCCGCCTAGTGATCCGTTCCATTTTTCATCATACTTTCAGATGCCAGTTTCTTTCCAAACATTATTGCCCTCTCCCTCACACTTCACAGTCCTCTCCTAGATCCTCCCCTAGATCCTCCTCCTACAAACAAACAATCCCCACATCAAAAATCCCCTCTTCTCTCTTCAACTCCTCCTCCACTTCCCTCCCCACCACCCCATCAATCCCCAATATCATCAACGCCTCATTTTTAATCTCCTCTCCCTGCATTCCCTCATCCCCATTTCTATTCTCTCCCCCCTTCTTATCCAAAGCCGCTACACTCATAAACCTCACGTTAATCCCCGCTCTACCCAGAATCCCCCCCACCACTCCAATCTTCCCAGGTTCATCATTATTCCTCAACAAACACAAAGTACCCTCGGGAGCAAAACTCGTATTGAAGCGATCAAGTCTACTAATGAAAATTCCCCGATCACTTACATAACCACTAATAATCTGATGTCCATTTCCATTTCCACTTCCACTTCCATCTCCCGCAACCCTACCCCCACCCTCAACCTTCAACGTCACCAAACTCGCATAAACCAAATACTTACTCTCACTAACATGCGTCTCACTAATCACAATCCCCCTTTCCTTCGCCAACAAACTCGCATTCACAATATTCACATCTCTTCCTCCGCGTTCACTAATACTTTCCACCAATCCCTTTACCAACGCCGCAAAAAGCGGTCGCGTGTTGGCTATTCCCGCAAGTTCCCCTTCATAAATCACTTCGAATTTTTTCCCTCCCACACCCTTTCCACGATAATGTTGCGTATACAATCCTCCCATCTTCTCCATCAATTTGACAAACGGTTGAAGTTTTTTATATTCTTCGGGGAGAATAAGAGGTGCATTGACAGCAGATGTAGGGAGACCTCCAGAAAGAATAGCACGAACCTGTGTGCACACATCCACCGAAACCGATTCTTGAGCTTCGATTGTCGAGGCGCCGAGATGAGGAGTTGCGACGACTTTGGGATGTTGAGTGAGTTTTTGAGCGGGGGAGGAAGGAGTCGGAGGTTCGGATGTAAAGACGTCGAGACCTGCTCCGGCGATGACACCGGCGTTGAGAGCATCAAGAAGAGCTTGTTCATTGTATACTCCCCCTCTTGCTACATTGAGAACCTTTGCAGTTTTCTTCATCTTCGACAACTCCTCTTTCCCGATTAAATCCAACGTACTAGCAATAAGCGGGGTGTGAATCGTCAAAAAATCCACCACCGGCAACAACTCCTCCAGCTCCTTCACAAGAAGCACATCATTTGCCTCCGCAATCTGGGGACTAGCATACGGATCCAACGCCCAAACCTTCATCCCCAATCCCACCGCCATCCTCGCAACTTTCAATCCCACCTTTCCCAGCCCCACTACCCCCAGAATCTTCCCTCCAACTTCCGTCCCTACAAGTTTTCCTCTCTCCCACCCTCCATTCCTCAACGACCTATCCCCAGCCGGTACATTCCTCGCCACCGCCATCAAGAGCGCAATCGTATGTTCTGCCGCCGCCGCAATATTTCCACTCGGAGAATTAACCACGATGATTCCATGTTTCGTCGCAGCTTCCACATCAATATTATCCACGCCCACTCCTGCTCTCGCTACCACCTTGAGATTTTTCGCAGCAGCGAGAATCTCAGCTGTCACTTTTGTTTCTGAGCGAATGATGAGAGCTGAGTAGTGAGGAATTATTTCTAGAAGATCTGCAGGTGATAGGTTTTTAGGTTGATGGATTTCGAATGTATTACCTAAGAGAGCTAGTCCATCGACTGATACCTTTTCTGGAATGAGAATCTTGGGACGATTTGATGATTCGGGAGAGGTATTGTCAAGATTTGGTAATGCTGATGGTGCCATTGTGAAATATTTTATGTTCTTTTTCGAGCTTGATTAAAGAACAACTTCAGAGCTTCTCGAAGACCGTGTGTGTAATGAGTACCTGAGATATTGCACAGAAGCTTTTGTTGAGTAATCGTAGAGAATTTGTACCTTGCACTTGGTACTCTTTCTTTGTTTATTAAAAGTCAGTATCACAGAAACTTGAGAAGTCAAGAAGAAGTCAGCAAGAAGTAAGGAAAAAGTGAATTAAAAACATCAACAAGAATAGTCCACAGGAACAGGAAAGGTTGATCTTTTGTATACTAGGTAGTACCACCCCAAATGAAGATCAACTCCAATTCATTCATGAAACTTTCTGAGATCTGACGAGATAGATGAGATGACACGGAACCCCCCACCCCGCAATTGAACCCCGCATTACACTAATGTACGTTATGCGGAATGTCGATGAGAACCCAACCATCCAAGGAACCTTGTTCATTTGAATTCTAATCATTATTGATAAAAAGAAGATGTCACAGAAGTAAAAGAAGTCACATGAAACGATAGAATCTGTGCTTATTTGTTCTCTGTGGTTCACCAGTGCGTGTACGAATCAACAGGACACTTGAAGTTGTTATAATCACTCATGATTTAGGTAGATTTGAAAGAATCAAATCATGAGTTTTGATATCATGTAATTGAAGAACCAATTTGTTAGAAATTTCAAAAGTTGAGAGGTAACCTATCAATCCATACATCTGCTAAAATTTGATAATGTATAATAGCTTCAATTTCCTATGATGTACTAGACAGGTACCTAGGTATTGATATACCCCCAATCCTGTAATCTACTCGGGTATCCCGCTCAAACATTTACCAATTAGCTCTCTCCTTCAATTTCTCATTTTGAATAACCTCAATCCAATAATTGTCAGGATCAAGAACGAATGCCACGTGTTTCATACGACCGTCAGTCAATCTCTTCTTCCAATTAACTCCCATCTTCTCAAATCTCTCGCATGCTGCATCTAAATTATCAACTGACACGCCTATCGTAAGATTAGTCTAGCCCATATGCGAAGAAGAAGTCATTGTATGACTTACAGATGTGACCAAAGCCTTGTGGCTCATCATTACCGTTATGATATTTGAAGTTTTCTTCTTTCTCTGTACCGTAATTCCAGGTCAATTCCAACAAACCTTCGCGATTGGATGTGGCTGATGATGTAGGAAGACCCTGTTCTCCAGGATACCCAAGGAAATAAAGATTGAAGTTAGCACCGGGGTTTTCAGCTGTTCGCATGAGTGACATTCCCATGATTTCTTGGTAGAACTTCAATGACTTTTCTTTATCCTTGACACGAATCATGGTGTGGTTCTACAATTTTGTTAGTTACCTAGATATATATCATTTTGTAGAGGAAAGAAAAGATTACCATTCTATATGTCTCGATATCAGTAGTTTTGATGCTCTCAGTCTCTTCAATAGGTTTTTGTCCAACGATCTCAACCCAATAATTATCTGGATCCAATGCAAATGCAATATGCTTCATACGTCCATCGGATAATTTCTTTTGAAATTTATATCCGGCATCTTCAATTTGCTGACAAGCTGCTTGAAGATTGTCGACAGATATGCAAGTATGCCCAAAACCTTTGTGGGGTTCAGTGTTTCCATTTGAGACTTTATAATCGGCATCATTCTCAGTTCCATAATTGTGCGTCAATTCGATTAATCCTTCGCGATCGCTGAAATGGTTTCCGTGTGAGAGAGCTTTGGGGGAATCGTAACCCATAAAATAAAGATCGAATTTAGCTTCAGGTTGTTCAATCTTGCGAATCATTTTCATGCCCAAGTGTTCGTAAAATTTGACTGGATAAATTGTTAGATATTACAGCTACTGAGTGCATATGTTGAGGGCATATTTGAGGTACAAACTTACCAGATTCCTTTGGATCTTTGACTCGAATCCTTTTGGCGGATTAGTATCATCCAATCATGAAAGATGTTTATGTTCATTTTGGATTCGTACATCGAGTGATTAAACTTATAGGTGTTTGTATTGGTAGCCATCGTTGCGTATGATCTACTTGCTGTAAAGGTAGTTGAGTATTAGCAAACTGTACAAGGTGGGATTGATAGAAGTGATAGAGCTGAATGATATATCCTCGATATAGCTATGGAGAACGTACCTGAATCTGCAATACTTTGTCGTAAATAACTTGGTTTGATGAGTCTGTTTAAATTGCGAAAGGAGTACATAGAATGGAATGCGAAAATAATTGACGTTGGTGTGAATGGATAGCAACAAGTTATATTGATGAGGGGTACAAAAATACTTTGACAATAATGATGTTCCCACGCCCCTCTCTTCGGCTACCAGTAGTCTACTCCGTAGGTCATTATGACGTGGGGAGGATTGTGAAAGGTCCAATATAATATAATATTTCTAAGCAAATGATATCTTGTCCGATGAAAAGCTATGGATTGAGCATATATCCGAGCTGCAGCATTTAGAGGGTATTTCGGTACCGAGTACTTTGTATATCAGAGTGAAATAGTCGTATCAAAAGATTACCTATATACACTCAAGTATGTATATCTCCAGTATGTATACCTAGTCCTTACCATCACCCAAGCCTCGAGCTCATATAAAACTTAACCCTTCCTTCAACCCTAATAATAAAAGAGCAATTCTTCGAAAAAATCAATGAGGTCGCTAAGCTCTTCAACTACAAACTCCACGATCCCTTTGAAAGCATACGTCCATAAAACATAAAATGCCAATGGAAAAATGAGATAATGTAATGAAGGGGTTTCGGGTGTATGAGTTTCCATCCAATTTTCAAGAATCGTCATATTTGCCGATGTCGATGATGTCTGTCCGTGATATGTTAAGAAATAAATAATGTTATATCTTGAAAGCTTCATATATTCAAGATCTCAGTAGAACAATTGAACACCTGAGTAGAGAAAAGTACTTGGATATTTATAGTAGACATAGAAATCATCGATTATCGATTTGTGGGTGCTAAATGTGACGGACATATTTTAGCACTATCTAGTAGATTGTCTAGTATGTATGCTTCACAATAGTAAGTGCATATATAGTAATAGGTATTCTCAAACCTTTCAACCTCTAGAAATCAAATACCATGATCAATCCGATCTTTATGACATGTATACTCGAGCGCAGCGAGCTATGGGGGTTTGGGGGCTTGCCCCCATAATCAAACCGATTAATGAATGGAAATGACGCTCCGCTGGCCCTCCGGGGGCCACTGCCGTGGAGGCAGAGTAGATTCTTCAAATGTGTACATATTCTCTACCGTTTGATATAATACACCTGTTAGATCATTTCATGTAGATGGGTATGCGATGTGCTTCCGAAAGTATGAGATCAAATGTCTGTCCATAGAATCCATGGTACTATACTTGGTTCTGACATTTTCATATGAGTATACATACATATAGGTTTCAGGATTCACAAACTCCAACGTTTTTCTGTGGAAAGAATCAGTATAGACATTATATCAAGTTATAATGAATTACAAGGCTGTAAAATCCCATCACCCTCTTGCTACCATGAATCTGAATTCGAAGTTGTATCCATGAAATCTCTCCAGTCATTTCTGGTTACACCCTTCATGGTCTAAACTTTACCGAGATCATCCTCGAAATAATTTTTAAGCTCCAGCTATAAACTACTCAGACCTTCCCCGCCCATGCCGAGCCATTGAACAACCTCTTATCAGCTTGGAATTGCAATTCACTTCTTTTTATTATTATTATCCTATTGTTGCTCAATCAATACTTTCACTGTAGCTGATTCATAATATTGTATGTATTTTTCTCAGTTGTTCCAATTGATATTTTCCATCTCTACAAAGACAATCAATCTCATACGAGAAATCTTTACTAATGATATCTCATTCAATAGAACAAGATATAACCAGATCAAATCAAATAATAACCATGACGTCCCATCCACCACAAAGTCAAACCATGCTCCTGAGCAAAAGAATATCCACCTTCCTACAGAACAACATATCGCCACATCTCCATACACTAATGCTGCTGACACCCACCGGCAAGCTTCTCAGTACCTCTTCCAGTTCTCCGGCCTCAGTACTCCGTCACCAAGGTACTCTTGCCCTCTCACTCTGGACACTCTACTCACCTTTCCCGGCGCAAACCGTATCGGACGCGCTTCCTCCCAATGGCGAATCATCCAATGGTCGCACTCCCAAATCTCGAGAAACGAAAAGTATATTGATACAAATGGAATTGGGCATCATGGTGATACGACTGTTAGCTTGTGGATTATTATTCGTCGCGATCGGACCAGCACCCGGAGTATCAGGAACCACCACACCGCAGATTCAAAGAGAAGGGATGATTTCGATATCGCAACCAGCGTCACCAGATGGAGGCCACGAGAGGGAAGTTATTAGGAGTGGAGAAGGGAGCGAGACGGCGAGTTTGAGGAGTGCGAGAGGAGGCGGAGTAGGGATCAGCGGTATGAGAAGACAGGCAGAGGAATTGGGAAAATGGTTAGAGGGTGCATTGGATGGCTTGGTGTTGAGTACCGCGGAACGATAAATCCAGCGCGATTGACGGATGTGGGTGTGGGATAGGGGAGAGGTCACTCAATCGAATTTCGACCACTTTGCGACAATTTACCATCGCGTCGCAAAACGATCAGGGGGAAAACGTTTCAGTCATCGATCGATATTATTCGACGGAGCAAAATTAAATATCAAACAATAATTGGGTTGGGTATAATGGAATAAATGGACACTGTGCATAAAATGGGAATCAGGACATCAGCACTTGGATTGTACGGATTATTCATCAGAGGATTGGTATAAGGGGATTGGAGTTATGATACCACAACATTCGATTCTGGTATATTTTTTTCAATATATATCGACTGTCAAACATGTAATTAATCTTGTATCATATTGAATAGTGTTTCTTGCTGATGTGGTTTCAATTGTAGGGGCTCACGGCTCGCTCTGCTGAATGGTGGTATACTGATATTGATGATCGATCTGTTGCAATGAACAAAAAATCAACAATATGTTATTTCGCAATGGATCAAAATATCAGTTATAGATTTGCCCCTTTCAAATTTACATCCCCAGTTCGCACAAGGCAAATACAAAATCATTAGTTTGATTTTAGACATTCCTTCACATTTTCAGTAGGTAGTTATCCTTCAAAAAATACCCTTCCCCGAGGTCATCATCACCATCATTCTTCTCCCCAATTCCCCAATTCCTCACATCCATTTCCAGTTACATACCATCCCATACCATCCCATATCATCCCACACCACACCATACCATTAAACCCCCAAACGCCAAGATAATCTTTGTCCCAATCCCATCCGGTTCCACCCATCATCTCCCCGCGTGTCAGAAATGCGTCTTTGTTGCGTGTGCCACTAGTGTTGGTTTTGCTAGCTGTAGGGGTTTGGGGTACAAAGAATGGATGAAAGGAGGGAGATTTGATAGGGGGGTTGAAAGAGTGGTGCTGGGATGGATGGGAATGTGTATACTACTGATCTATGGGTGTATGTGGGTGGTGCTTTGATTGAAAATAAGATATTGGGTAGTGTATAGTAGGGAGTATTCTGTTATTTCATAAAAAATTTCTAAGGGGAACGAAACATGTCGTTTGATCTTTGGAGTTGATTAGTATATTGTTCTTCGCTCTACATTTTACACTTTCTATTCTATCTTATCCCATTCAACCCACTACCCACACCCAAACACCCCAACCCACTCAACAAACCAAGATGACCTCACGAACCCCCAACCCCTTCATCATAAACTCCCCCTTTTCCTCCCCCTCCAAACCTACAACCTCACCCTCAACTCCCCTCCCACTCTCCCAAGGTCTCCTCCTCTCCTCCTCCTCCGACCCCCTCGTCCCACTCGAACTGCGTCTCGTGTCCCTCCTCTCCTATCCCTGCATCGCGATCGTAAATCCGATTTCTCAATCCCCGTCTGCATATCCGCTTATGCGCGCGAAGGGCTTGATGACAGGGGTTGCGGATTCTGGACTTGTGGATTTGCCTTCCAGGATGGGGATGGGGATGGGGATAAATACCGCAACACCGCAGATAAGTCTCCCGGGTCTGATTGATAAAACGGCCGGAGAGGAATTAGCAAAGTGGAGAGAACAGCATTGGAAGGAAGGATTGTATGCTGGGGCGTGTGGAGTGAGTGGGAGTTTTGGGCTGGGTAATGCTACGGGAGTGAATATTGATGAAGGGAAGAGAAATGGGAAAGGGGATATGAGGGAGGGAAATGAGAGACCGAAATATATTATTCATACGCATGCGCCGGATTTTGCGGATAAGGCGTATAGTACGCCGTTGGTGAAACAGTTGTTGGTTAATTGTTATCGGGGGGCGCTGGTGGAGGCTATGGGGATTGCGGAGAGGGAGGAGGAGGAAAATGAAGATCTTTCAAACGCCGAAAAGAAAAGAATGGATGGAAATGTAATATTTTCCACAAACACAGGAGAAGATACGGTTATGGCGGACACAGGACCAGATACTGATGAGGATATGTCAGCAGAGAGTGAGAGAACACCGGAAATACCAAGGAAAAAAGGAATAGGAAGTTTCGGCACAGTTAATTTGGCGGGAAGTATGAGTAGTCCAGCGAGTCTAGCGAGTCCGAGGGATGTCAGTTTAGACGCATTTAGTGTTTCGCCTATTCCGTCTCCATCTATTCGGGCAAACACATCTAACCCACCAATTACATCAATTCCGTCTATGCACCTCCTCCCATCATCTACATCCGTCCCTTCACTTTCTCACGGCCCTTCGAAGCATCATATACCACAAACTTCCCCCAAACCAACAGGTATAACCATCGCCTTTCCCGCCATCTCCACAGGTCACAAATCCTTTCCCCATCGTCTCGCTGCTCGTATTGCTGTCGGCACTGTGAGAGATTTTCTACGCCATCCTATTTTCGGTGCTATACGACGAAAAAGGATTCGGAAGGTTGTATTTTGTGTGTGGCCTGTTGATAGTCCGAATAAAAAAGCGTTGCAAGTAGCATTTGGACTGAATTTTCCACCGCCGTTACCACAGAGTGCACCGTTGAGTCCGGTGAGTAATCAGCTTTCTACGCCGCCGTTTTCGCCGAGTGTGAAGGGGAAGAGGGGTTTTGATTTTAAGTTGGGGTTGGCGTTGCGGGATTTTGAGGAACAGGAGAGTGGAGTGCCGAGGATCGTGGTTACGCCGCCGGTTACGCCTATGGTGGGGTCAGGCTTGAGTTTGAGTTTGGGTTCCGGGGAGAGAGATAGGGATTCGTCTGGTTTGGGAAATTTGGAAGGGGAGAAATTGAGTAGGGGACATGGGGATCTGAGAGATGAGGGGAGTGAGGTTGTGGAGGAAATGGAAATGGATGTGGAAGTGGAAAGCAAGGAAGATGAGGAGAAGGACAGGGACTTGGAAGTGGAGACAGAGGCAGAAATGGGGGAGGATGGCGATATTGGTGTTTGTGAGAATCTGACAGCGGGAATTGACAAAGGAGATGAGGAAGTAGGAGAGGAAGAAGAACTGAGAGAGAAAATAAGACGACTCAAAGCAGAAGTGAAGGAGCAAGAACTGGGAAAGGAAATAAGACGACTCAAAGCAGATATGGAGAAGAGGTATAAACGGGGAGACAGTAGTGGAAGAGATAGGAGAGGAAGAAAAGAAACCTACAGACAGAGAAAAAAGCAGCAAGGGTTGAGATTGGCTGCTGCGATGAGAGTGAGGAGAGAGAGGGAGAGGGAAAGAGGGGGGAAGAAAGGATGTTTGAGTTCGGGTGAGAGATTGAGGGTTGGAGAGAGGGATACGAGGACACCAGAGAGGATGCCAGGAATTGTCGAGAAGAATATGGAGAGAAGTGCGGATGAAAGGACAGGAGAGCAAGAAGTAGACCCGAAGAAAGTGCCTGATGAGGGAGTTCGGAGGCCTGAACTAAGAAACTACACCGGCTTACCCGAAAGCAAATTACGCATCGGAGAGGGACGAGCGCAAGGAAGTCAATCTAAGGATCAAAAATCACAGGAAAATATAAAAGTTGGTGGATATGTCCGTCGACATGGAGGAAGCGAAACGAGAAACAAGCAAGAGAGAAGATATCCGGAACGGGCTCGTGCAGGAGATATCAACGTGGTTACGAAAAGAGGAAGCCCAAGTGCAGTAGAAGGACGACGACCAGGGGGTGCTGATACTGAACGACGTGGAGGGAGGAAATCGAGAAGAAGGGGGAGATAGCGATGGGAGATTGGGTGGAGATTTTTGATGATTGGTTTAAATGAATAAGGTGAAGAATATAGTCCGAAGGGGGAAAATGTGTAATTGTACAAATTTATTCTTAATATGATCGGGTACAATAGAAGGTAAAAAGGAATGAACCCCCGATTTACAAGCTTGTGATTCGAGGAGCGTAAAATGTCCTCGTATCTTCTGAGCTTCTATAAGTGAATGAATTATACAATAGAATAAGAGTCTAGTGTCTTAATTATATGGATGATGAAATAACAGAGGTTAAACTTGTCCTGGAGAATATATCTCATGCTATCGAATACCAAAATCGAATTCAATCACGAGACTCACGCGTGCTGGATTAGTCAAGTTGCCATATTAGGTAAGGGCTTTGGGGGGTGGGGGAGGGGTTTACTGAACGAGAAAGCGGGTCGTCCAAAATGTACTCTCTTGTCGATGTTCAATATCAAATCGGACAACCGACATCAAAGTTTCAAGTGTCCATGACCAGGAATTATTGAAATCTAGGTACCTTCAATGTGTAATTCTATTTGATGAATTGGTGTCGGGTTTTCCGTCCACAAGACTACCAATAAAATATCTCTGCGAAAGAATTCCACACATCCTGTTTTCTACTGATCAATTCTCTAAGAAAGAAGTTTCCGAGATGGAAGAACAGCGCGTATCTTCAAGCCGGTGGATAACGCTCCATAAGTGCCACAGAGAGTCAGAGACTGGAATTGTCGTCTACTGACTGATAACTATATGTTGCATTACCCCTCATTTTTTGGCACAAAATTTCAAGCGAAAGTATGCTTCATTGTCAATTAATTGAGAAAAGGGGCTTGATATAACCATGGACCCGAGGCGACAGGAATATTCTGGACGTGACGGAATCACTGCTAGTACAGAGAATGATTTATTGTGCGCAGAGTCTGAAATCAGATGACGCGTCTCCTGGGAGTACTCCTTCTATGTTTCCAGAGAATTGTAAATCTAGACTTCATTCTCCGACTAAGGAATATCAAAGTTATATTGTGGGCAGTGCTCAAAGTGAGCCTCGTTCTGTTACTCTGCCCTTCTTACCATAGCTATCAGATGAGTGGAACAAGGGCTATAAAACAACGTGCGCGCTGGTACGCATACAATCCTTCTAAGTTCTAACAGCTTTCGTTGAATTCGAGGCTTTGCTTGGGACATTTACTGAAGGTCTCACAGTGGACCTCTCTATGTAGTAAGACGAATCAACGAGTCCGACATTTCATTGTCAGTGTTTAAACGAGACAACAAGAAAGCCAAGATAACAACTGGCAGAATTACTAGCTTGAAAGCATTTATGTCCACAGGCAGTCTCCCAGAGCCATATGAAGCTGAGTTCTAACGCCTCGACCGATTTGGAATATAGAAAAATTCTACCAGCCATTTCCTCCGCTGAAGGAAAATACCACATTTCACACATGGCTCTTTTCCTTAACCCCCACTAATAAGTTGTCTAAATAAAGTTCATCCCATATGTTCCATACTAGATGATCAAAAAAATAACAGTCAGCTCAATTAGCACAGCCACCATTTCTTTTGCCAAGAATCGTTTCATCTTCGATGACACCCACATTTTCAATTAAGCGAGAACGGGTGATTGGATTTCGAAAGGGAAGGAAGAGGCACAGTCTAATGGTTTGGTTCGCTGTTGCACTATTAAGTCAACTTTAGAACATTTGGAAGAGTGGGTGGGAAGTTTTGTTTTCATTATGCAAGTGGGAAAGTCGGTGCCTGTTTCTATGTTCCATGGGCCCTGGGGTTCTGAGATTTCGATAACAGGAATGAGTACCGTGCCTCAGGGCTGGGAGTCAGGCTTTCTGATGAGTGCGGTATGTATGTGACGTGCTGATCAACGGATATTGATGTAAAAGATAAATCACCTCCTGTCATTTTGATGGAGTTGGGGATACTTCGAGGAAGTTTACAGTGAATGCGTCATCTGTATATCCACTACTCTTTAAAACAACATTGGATCAAGAGCCAACAGAATGAACTTCTCATTCATGAAGTTGATAGCACTAGTTATTCTTCTTGCCTACTCTCACGCTAGAGACTGTACCTTTACAAACAGCACCACGATTTTCCGCAAACCTGCTCAAATTACCAACATCCTCAGTTGCGATACTTTTCCCACATCCGTTCAAATCTCTTCCATCTTCCCAGACACATTTTACCTCCCCAATATTATCAATATCACAGGCTCTATATCTATCTACAAGGAATTTGGTCCGCCTACTTTGACTTCTATTGTGCTTGATGATTTGCAATATCTGGGTAGTCTGGATCTGAACCAAACTGCCTGGAATCTAGACTTTGTGTTTATGGGTGCTTTATAGACGGTGGGGGATGTAAAGATTAGTTCGAATAAGGAAATTACTGTGACATTTTCTAGGCTAAAAACTGCGGTGGTTTTGACGTTCAACGGGGTTATCTCTACGTATGTGATTCTATCTGGTCTTGATTGGATACTTGAAGTTTCAGTGTGGGAGCTATCTGAGAAAATATCATTCTCTAATTTGAATGTTTGAACGTAGCATAGACTTTAGGTCTTTGGAAAACTTATCGCAGATTAATTTCCGCTAGCCAGTCCTTGTAGGTCAATATGCGGTGATACAGATGCCGGCTCTGAACGTTACATGTCCAGCGTTAAAATCCTGTGGCTGTCTTGTTTTTTGTGAGTTTATGGTGAGTTAGTTGATAAGTAATCATCTGGTCACAATGTGCATCTCATATACTTACCAAATCTATAGGTATCTCCGCAGTAGTGCATAGTAGGACCAAGTTATTGATTGATATTGTGTGTATTCTAGGTTCAGATCTACGAAGTGATCTAATACTCGTGCATTCAAACAATTCCTATCTAAAAGAATGAGTATTCGATCAACACCAACAGTACACGTGCTCTCTCCAATCGTAACGTGATCAATCTTCGATATCTCATAGACTATTATATATTTCATCACCCATCAAATCTGTCATTAGAGAACGATTTCCTCGACTATACTTCGGAACTGGACCGAATCCCCCATGCCTCTTTCTCTTAACCAGAGATGGCTCTACTTCATATCTTTCAGCGAATTTCTGTCGTAATATTTCGTAAGATTCTCTTTTGGCCGCCTCAAAGCCATTCGCGAAATGAATCATAGCTCCTCGTTCAAAGACAATGGTCGTATTTTGAAGGTCCCGTATTTGCACTAGCTCTGATGCATCTTGCTGAAACTGGTCCTCGAAGAGTGTCTTTCTAATCTTACTCTCATGATTCCTCAGTTGTTCTAAACGATCATCTAGCTTCTCAAATCTCAAACGAGAAACGTTCCTTTCAAGTTCATATACTTTGTACCGAAAAACGATAGCGAAGACAAAACTTAAGCTTCCTACAAATCAAATTCTAAATCTTTTAAATCATTCTAATCATTCTAATCATTCTAATCATTCTAATCATTCTAATCATTCTAATGATTTTAAACCAAAAAATCCATATGAAGTACTATTGTAGTGCGATAGCTTGAGAGAAGACTTTAGAAAGAAGAAATACACGATCGGAAAGGCAATACAAGATATGTCGTGTGAAACAGGGTAAAATCACTAGTCATTTTCCAGTTCAACCGATATAATAAATTCTCTAAAAAATAGAGAATCTGATTGTTTCAAACAATTTGAAACATTCCTTAATTTAACCACTCATTTCCATCCGAGGGATCCGACTAAAACATCTCAAAGCCCAAACTTCTGCTTAAATCTCAAAATTGCATCCGCAATCTCCTCAACATTAGTCTCCAAAGAAAAATGTCCCGCATCCAAATACTCCACCACTACATTCTTACTATCTTTCTTGAATCCCTCCGCCCCAGCCGGAACAAAAATCTCATCATTCTTTCCCCAAACCGCTAGAATCGGTACATTTGACTCTCTAAAGAATTTCTGAAACTCCGGATACAACTCAATATTCGTACGATAATCGTAGAAAAGATCAAGTTGAATTTCCGTGTTTCCCGGACGAGACATCAGAGCATAGTCCAAGGTATAAGACTCTGGGGCAATTTTGTGAAGATTGGCTTCTGGGGTTCCTGTGACATATTGCCATTTGGTGAAATCAAGGGAAATGACTCCTTTCAGGGATTCTCTGGATGAGGCGAGTTCTTCAGGTGTTTTGGTAGCCCACATTTGCTCAAGAGGAGCCCAGAAACCACCGAGTCCTTCGGTATATGCGTTGCCATTCTGGGAGATTATTGATTGTATGGCGTCTGGTTGACGAATCGCAAGACGTAGTCCAATTGGACCGCCATAGTTGAAGAGGTAGATTGAGTATTTCTGAATTTTTAGTTCACGTAAGAAAGACTGAATGGAAGTGGTTAAAGCATAAAATGTGTACTTGTAATTGAGGCTCTCTGGAACTGAAGTAAACCCAAATCCAGGGATGTCTGGAGCTAAGATGTGATATTTCTTAGATAGAAGAGGAATTAGATTGCGGTATTGATGAGACGAGCTAGGGAAGCCGTGAAGGAGAAGGAGTGTTGGGGCATCAGAGAGCCCGGCTTCTCTGTAGAATATGTCGACGCCATCGGCATTAATAGTTTTGAGCTGTACGGCAGTCATGGTTGAGTATCGATGCGTGATTATATCAAGCAGATGAAGATCGATTAGGTGGCTCATGTCTCAACATATATACAGGTTCGTCTTCAGAGTTGCGGGGTACATTCCGTAACCCATGTCTGAATTATGTCAATATGGAGAGAATATACTGGCCAGAGTTTGTGAAGTCTGAAAGCGGCCGCGGACTTCCATTCTTTTGTCTTTGTCATCTGCTTACAGGACGCTGACGACTTGGTGGTAAGCGCGTATTTGATTGGTTGATTTGCCGAACAAAGGAAGGAACAACAAATTTAGTGCATCCTTGATTACACTTCTCCGGCGAACTCAGGTCTTTCTCGAATACTTATTCGTATTCACATGGCTTAATCAATGAGAAGGAGTAGAGCCTCGAATGTTGAAATATTGCACAAGATATCACAAACTCGGGGATTAAATAGAATTAGCTCAAACACCGAATAATATTATTCAGCCCGAATTGGGATATCCATGGCTTAGAATCGAAGTTGAATTAGCGTTGCCAATAAGACACCGAAAAGATTGTTTCCACAATTCAACAATCAGGGCTCTGCGACTGGGATTATGATTCATGCAGAGGCAATGATACTCAATTTACACGGTAGCCCACCCTCCATGGGCAAAGTAAGACTATTCCTACTGATTCTCTCTTTCCGGTCGATCAACGAAATGTTAAAATTGACAACCAATGTTGCAATTACCTGAGCAGCCACAGCTTCTGCCATTTTCTTTCCTAGACAAGTTCGCGATCCTCCGTTGAATACTGGATACTCAAAAGCAGTCTTCGAAATTATGACGCCGTCGTCTAGCCATCTCTCAGGTCTAAAATCATCAGCATCCTCACCCCAGATCAACCTTGACCTGTTCATCGCCCATGGACACCAAACTAGTACTGCGTGTTTGGGAAGAAAGGTTCCATCGGGTAGTGTAGTCGCTTGCTCGCATTGCTTGATTTCGAATGGCACCGGTGGATAAAGTCTCAGTGCTTCATAGAAAACAGCCATAATATACGGAACAGTTGTAGGCTTGTATGTTATTGACTGTCTGCGAGGATTTTCTTTGGTAAGATAGGCTGCTTCTTGACGTACACTATCCATGACTCTTGGGTGACGCATTAGAAGATAAAATGCCCACGTCAAAGCTTGTGCAGTAGTATCACGGCCTAGCCATCATCAGCTGAGAAATGGACACATGACCATTCGATGTGATACGTACCAGCGGAAAGATAATTTAAGGCTGCATCTGCTACCATTTGATGGTCGTCAATTGATTCCAATAGAGAATTGATTAAACTGCCGGAAATAGAATCCAAGGAGTTTTGCTCGTTGTTCACCTGAGACTTCTCTTGTCGGGCCCTAACAGCATTCGACACAATCTCAGTACCAAAGGCTTTGACTTTTGCTATTGATGATCTAAAACGACCACCAAATACCATCTCAGTAACAGGCCAAAGAGGATTCTGGAACCTTTTTCCGGTAGCTCCGGATGCGTATTCGAAAGCTAACGAGAATGGGTCACCTGAACGCATGTCCATCTAACTCTGTCAGTGGAAAGTCCCATAGTCACATTCTGAAGATTCCAATCCTTACATCGTATGCCATTCGACCCATAAGCTTCGTAGTCAATTCATGAAACACAGCCTCTAAATTGATGGTCTTGCCATTTTCTGCAATTCTAAGCTGTGCCAGAGTCTCCTCTAGATATTTTGGAAGTGCAACGTCGGTGAGAACTTTCAGATTTGAAGCATTAAGAAAATTCAAGCCAGCTTTTCGCTGCACTTTCCATAGATCCCCATCAGCATTGATAATTCCATTGCCAAATAAATCCCAAGATCTGCTCTTGAAGAAGTCCCCCTTTGCAAAAATGCCTTCATTCTTCAAAACGTACTCGAGATTTTTCGGATCATTTATCACAACACCGGGTGGTAATGAAGGAACTGAGATTTCAAATGTTTCCCATCCAAACTTGCGCTCGCACTTAACGAACCAGGAAAAGAGCTTGTGACGAGCTTGGAGAAATAGGATACCATTTCCAACTAATGGCAATGTATTTGGTGGTCGTCTGGACAGTTGATTAGTCTGATAGGTGAGCGGGGAAAGGACTTTGATGTAAACACTCTCGTGAGAGATGTCAGATGTCAACACGAAGAACAAATGAATGTACACTCGTACAAGATTGCAATGTTATGTGGGATCATCTCTATTCAAAAGAAGCGCAACCTCGTGATTTCGTGCCAAATTCGCGTTCACTTACCTCAATCTCTTTCCATTCCTCCTAATCTGCGAACCTTTAAACAAAGAACTCCCCAAACAGACCGCAATGAAAATTGATATAATTATCGAGATGAACATTCTCCTACAATTCCGTACGACATCGAACAAAGAATCATGAACGTGAAAAATGTGGTGATGCAATATGCATAAGAATGGAATGAAGGAACCCTGGTTTTGGGCTAGAACTAGCGTGGTGAGGATAAGAGATAAAGCTTCATGTTTCATACCTGGGATACGACATCATTCATCATTCGTTTGCTACAACTCGACATCCTCAATCCACGGCATTAATCTTCGACCTTGAGATACATATTGTGATTCAATTGGAGATACGAGGAATAACAGAGGAAAAATGGTACTCATTTGTCCACGACTTCATTTATTTGAGATCAATGATCAGCCCTGGTATATTAGCCCTTGCAGCTCAAGACAAGCTCTCCAAGCTCCACACTTCTCCCATCTTTCATTGATCCTTCGCCGTCATCCCACCTCTTGTTACAACTAACAGCTCTTCGCAGGTTTCCCCAATACCTCCGTTTAAAAGTTCAATCTTGTCTAACCCTCTGCTGGACCTTCCGCGTCCCCATCATCCAACCCTCCTCCCCCGCCCAACTAGTCGCCACAACCCTCTCTCGAGTGCTCTCCAACGACGTCACATCCTATACTTATGTCGATTTCTGTGCCGGAGCCGGGGGTCCCACTCCTTATATCGAAATGTACATGAATGCACATTTGAATCACTCCTCTACCTCTACCACCAATGCCTCGACCACATCAATCGCAAACCATGAAGTCTCATATGCCGAAGTCGCAGCTACGCCAAAAAATCAGATAGACGGACTCGCTCTGCGCTCACCACGTCCTGTTAACGGTGATGATAGATATGGGAAAGTACAATTTGTTTTAACGGATTTACATCCTCATATACCCGATTGGACAGAAGCATCGAAACGCAGCGAGAATCTCAATTTTATATCTGAACCTGTCGATGCAGCAAATACGCCGAGAGATTTGTTGAAGAATGTGAACGGTGAGACAAATGGTGTACATGGCGAGACCAAAGTTTTCCGGTTATACAATCTGGCTTTTCATCATTTTGGTGATGAATTGGGAGGCGATATATTGAAGAACACGGTGGAGACTGCGGATGGTTTCGGGTATGTTTTCCCCTGCTTTCCCCTGCTTTCCTCTCAATCCTCTTTTTCCCCATTGTTTTGGCCAGAATTTCTAACACATGGGTGCAGTATATTCGAGCTCCAAGAACGCACTATTTCCTCCTTGATAACCATGTTCGCAATGGGCATAATGATGCTTGGAATTACTCCCTTCTACTTCTGGCGCTCTCCTGGTCATCTATTTTTCACATATATTATACCAATTATTCCTTTCGTGCTAGTGTTTGATGGAATCATAAGTTCTGTAAGGACCAGGAGTGCAAGTGAAGTAGAGGCATTGATGAAGAAGAGTGGCGGTGATACCAATGGGTGGAAGGTGTTGAGTGGGAGGGAGAGACATACATGGCCCACGGGATATATGACTTGGGTTATGGGGGTTAAGGAATAGCGTGAGAGCGATGGATTCCGGGGTTGGAACACAAGGCCGACCGTAGTAAGGTAATTATGAAATGCCTGAGTTAGCCTACAGTTTCTTTGGAATCGTTTGTATCGTAGCAGTTGTGGTTATGAAGCCCCTGCTAGAATCACCGAACTTCTTGCACTCGAGGTGGGATTTGTTAAGAGAAAATATGGATTGTAATCCGAAATTGTAAGATGGTTAGACAAAAGTAATGAATGTATAATTTATCATACTTGCTCTATATACAATCTCATTCTGGAATAAATCCACCGCCCATATCATCGTCATATTCATCATCTGTATACGTATCGCTCAACTCACTACTATCATCACTCTCCATATTCTCATCTTCTCTCAAGAAACCACCCCCTTCCCCACTTTCTTCCTCGTCGTCTCTCACCAACCCACCATCCTCCATCTCGGGTTCCGCTTCCTCTTCCTCATCATGAGCCCCGTCCTCTTCATCAACCTCAGCATCGTCCTCCCCTTCCTCATCATCAAAATACCCATCTACCGTTTCCTTGATTCTCAAACCCAGTAACCACTTCCTCCAAAGCCTCAACACCATTTCCCTCTTTTCCTCCTCTATTTCTCTCTCCCTCTCGTCCCTAAATCCCCTCACAACTTCTTCTACCGCCTCTCTATACTCTTTCGCCACCACAATTCCCCTCAAAACCGCCGTCCCATGTCTCCCTCTAAATTCAAACCCCGTTAATGCGGCTGCAAAATCTATACCCAGTAATTTAGCGGCGTATACTGATTCCGGTGCTGAGATATGAACGCCCCCTTTCGGAACCATAGATGGTACATATACATCTATATTTCCGAACGAGTTTTTGGGCACCCGGCCATTCACTATAGGAGGCGGGATGAAAGGTTCTGTTTGTAGTTGCGTATACAGTGCTGTGCCCGCTCTTTCTTCTCTTTCTTCTTCGTCCGCAAAATCGTTCTTTCGTGGGTTTCGAGATGGTACGACCTTGACGGGTTCTTCGCCCATCTTGACCTCGCGCCCAAGTCGATACCATGCGTCTGCACTTTTGCATATATGGACATCTTTCCTACGATAAACATTTTCCAATTTCTTGATTCCACTTGCATTCGCATTCCCGGTGGCTACTTTTCCACTTTCTCTTTCCGCAACGATAACTTCATTTCTTCGTAGATGGCGTTCAAGTGCATAAACGGGATGATCCTTGAAATCCTGTACGTTCTTCGGCATAGGTTCTCTTCCTTCTAATGCTGCCAATTCCCCATCTTCGATTTGTTCCACATCTTTTTTCCAACCCCGGGAATAGTGGGAGAGGACTTTGTTCCACCATTTTTGTCCTCCGTGCATGGATTCGATGCGTTGTTTGCGGGTTTTGGAATTAGGAGCCTTGGCGTAACGACGAGTTACGTCTCGGGCCGAGGAATCAGAGGAAAAGGCTAGAACGTAAGAGAGCGCATTATCTTTATCTGTGAGAGGTGGCTCAAAGGACCGGGGCTTAGAGATTGTTTCTGTGACTAAGGGGTCGATCGGAATCCATTTCTGGTGAGCAGAATCGAGGACTTCGACCCAGAAGATTGGAAATGGAGATTCGCGGATGGGCTTTGCTTTTGGGGTGGGTGGCGGTAGAGGTGCAGGATTGATGGTGGGAATATTGTAGCCGGCGGCTCCGGGATGTCCGAGACGACTGCGTGGGTTTGAGAGGCGGGTTGAGTTACTGGGTCCTGGTGAGGGTATGGGTGGAGGCGGAATGCTTGGTCTTGCTTTCGGCTTGGGTGGTTTGGGCATGGATGGGCCGCCGGTAGTGAAGGATAGGGGCTGTAAAGAACATACTAAACGGGCTTCAACATCTACGCTTCGTAATAATGCACAGAATAGTTGTGCTCCTGAGTCTCTAGAGCCTTTTAATTCCGTTGCCGCGTTCCTAAAATCTGCCCTCTCATATGAAGCATCTGCATCTTCAGGCAATTTGTACTGTAAACATGTCAGATTTTTTCCATTAAAAGGAAGAAGAAATCTTACGTTTTTGATATCGTCCTCATTATCCGCCCACAATGCTCGCCTCAATCCCCTCTTTGTAATCTGAAATTTTGTCCTCCACAAAACAGCCACCATATCCAAACCTTTCTTCAATGATTCAGCTTGGCTGAATTGCGACAGATCTTTTCTTGGCCTCAAGAATGACAACATTTTCCTATTCAAAAGTGGTCTAAGACAATCCTGAACTTCAGAATCGTTACACCATTCATTTCTTCTATGAACATGTGACAATAAACATAAAAGATGCAATTTATGAATCTCCAATCGAAGATTTCTGTCTCCTTGAGTGAGAGTTTTACGTCGGGGGGTAGCAATTTGACGTTGAGGTGCTGGTCTGGTAAGGGTTAATTCTAGATCTCCTGATGGTTCATCCTCTTTGGTGTTAAAATTAACATTTTCCCAGTCAATTTCAACATCTGCATCGCTCTCGTCTGTTTCTTCATCTGAATCTCTATATGCAGTCTGCTGAGGTCCATTCTCATCTTCCTCCGGGCTCTCGCCATTGAGACTCGTTGGTGCCGTCATGACATCCTCAAACTCGACGTCTTCATCATCTTCAGCTTCGTCATGTGACTCCGCCACAGAAGGTTTCGAAGGCCCTGCTTTTGATGCCGTAACTACAGCATCTCGTAAACCAACTCTCCGTTTTTTTAAAGGTCTTTCGGGTACTGCTAACTGCGACGGTATGGCCTCTTCTAGCATATCACGATATACATCTGGGACTGCATTTTGACCCGCCACTTTGCCTTTCCCCTTTGCTCTCCCCCTGGTCTTTGGAGGCATTTTTGTTCTTCAGGCCTGGCGATTAGAATTTCAGTGAATATTGATATCGATTGCGTATATGCGTCGTGCTCGGTGATCTCATTGCCCGAGAAAAACGTTCCTAGAAGGTTTTGCTTCCTGATTTGGTCGCGATGCCTTATCAGGGTTTTGTGGATTAATGATCGACCATGGAAGGCACGTTAAAGCAGGAGAATTTCAGGTTCCAAGATATATATAATCAATCGTCGATCAATACTTGTACATGAACTTATTCTCGAACAAGAGCCTTTACAATATGGGAGCACGCCGACGCAAGTAAATCTAGAAACTTGGATATTGATTAATAAGCACAAGGTCGTGACTGAGTGTGTATATTAAATTTGGGGCGGGAATTTATCAAGCTGCATGTTCTGCGCCGACAAACATCGCATCCGAATGCATCATCCGCCTTTGAAAGCACACCGAGGATGTATTAAAAAGTGCATGATAGCTCACTGGGAGCTAAATGATCGTTTCATTAATTTCAGCTGTGTCTTCCATCTATATTTCGGTACTTAGTATTGCAAACGTCAGTATCATGGTTGGGCAACATTCAAAAAGGATTATCGATAATATCAGTATCTAACTATCGATATATTAAAGCTACATTGAGCAGTTCGAGCAAATCGCTGGATCTTCCTTGGTTTTTTTCTACATGGACGAAAAGACTACTTCACATTTGAATGTTGGTTATCTCTCTCTCTACCACGCCACATTCACGAAATGACCAAAACCATATGAGCTGATTTGAGACGTTGAAATGATCTGATGTATCGACGAATAATTTGATAGCAAGGCACGATCGAATCGAATCACGCTCTTCACAACTTGCTTTCTTCACTGCTATTTCCTCTTCTCAATGTATGTGCATAATGCCAATCATCTCGCCCAATATCCATGCGTACCTTGTACGCTTCTTCCGCGTCTTCTAAAATTTGCATGTCTAAATCTACCACATTCATTCCTTCTTCTCTTCCCATCTTGCCTAGAGCTCCTTGGAATGGTACGGTGACCTGGCTGATTCCCAAAAAGCCAGAATCCTCTTTTCCTTTTCCTACAGGTGCTCCAGCGTTGCAGAATATGATACCGCACGTATTTTCAAACGCTCGGGATACTAGTGTGGATTGAACAAACAATTCTTCAGAAAGCGAATTTCGTGCCAATCCTGCAGGAGTACAATCGCTGAGAGTCCAGAAAGTTGGGATGACGACGAGTTTCGCGCCTTGAGAAATGAGCTCTCGAAATGCTTCAGGAAATGCAGCATCCCAGCAAATAAGCATACCAACTTTTCCAAGAGGAGTATTGAAAGTAGTATGTGGATCATTCGTAGATGAGGTTAGATGTGGACGTTCAGGATGCCAGAGATTCTTCTTGGTGTAGGAAGAAAGTATTTTGCCTTCAGGAGAGATGAAATGAGCTGTATTATGGAGATGAGAAGTTTCGGGGTGTAGAGTGCAGATAGTTCCAGGGACGATAGATATTTTGAGTTCGAAAGCGAGAGACTGATAGCCAGAGAGATATTTGGATGTGATCTCGTGGTGACACAGTGGCAGAAATTCGGGTTCATCTGGAACCCATGATGTGAGGTGATATTCAGGCAGAACGACAAGGTCGCAGCCCTTGGCAGCGGCTTCTCTGATAAATTCTACTGCTTTCTTATAATTGTAATCAATAGCTAAAGGCTAGTAGAATGATATAAGCTCGAGTTCCTTCAAGAACTTAGGAAATCGTGGATATCACATGTTGTGAATATCACATACGAAAAACAATCAAATAAAAATAGAAGGAAGAAGCAAAGCGAGTATTTTCGAGCCAAGTCTCCATCTTTGTATCGAAATTGCTGAAACAAACTATATAGCGATGATGACTGAAAGCCAGAACCCCCACATTGAAACCTATGTTGACTCACTAAGCTTAAACAATGAGGAAATGAGAGATGGAGGCGCCTTTAACGGCCTCTAAATGGTACCGTTATGATACAGATCCATCACTGACAGATCGCTTCCAAAGAATCTAAAAACAGGAATGCCAACGAACCTTCGGGCAAAGCTGCACCAACGCAATCTTATATACTGATGCCATTTTTGTGTTTTAGTGTTCTTAGTTTTCTCTTTGCTTCATCAGTGTTTAATCTTGCTGGGCAGAAGTCAATACTTACGGAGGAGTCCGCTTCACGTTTGCAGCTCGCCAAAAATCTCTCAATTAGGCTGACTGACGAGAGTCTTGTAAGTAGAAAGCAATCATAACAACGGAGCGACGAACGTGGGGGTAAGGGGCGGGAGAAGTGAAGCGGGCGCTAGCGGAAAGATTACACCCAATCGGGACTAGCGCGATGATGCACTTGCGGGCAGGTGAACTTACAAACTCATCAATCTGAACGACAAGAGGGTCCTTAAAAAACGATGTATGGCAGGTTCTCATTAAAAATGATACTGCTGGATACCTATTTTATGTTTGCTATATATCAGTAAAAAACGATGGAATTTCATCCTGGGCGTTTTGCTATCTTTCGAGATTAGCCGAGGGTTCATTGGCTGATGGAAATGATGGTCAAATCCCGCAGCCTTTTTACGACATTGATGTTGTATCACCTGTAGCTGAGCCTCCGTTTCTTTTTAGAATTCTCATTACTAGTCTGAAATCTGTTCTTCGTCACCAAGATGATGATTAACCATTATGTCAAGTCAAGTCTCCAAGAGAATGTCAACTATCAACGCCTATGCGTCGAACAGCCCATTGAAGCACTAACTCTGATCAGAAATATTGTATCGCGAGCAGATGGGGTTTTCTTGTAGGTTAGACTCGTACTACAGGAGATTGTAAGAGGTCTTGACAATAGAGATAGCCTGCAAGATTTGTAAGAACGTATGGAAATAGTGCCGCAAGACCTGGAGGAACTATTCTCCTCAATGCTTAAGAAAATTGAGCCCTTCTATAGCAAGAAAGCTGCATCAATTTTTCTTATTGTCCGAGCGGCAAACGTCCATCAGAGGAGTGCTCAATTATTGGACAAACTTATGCTGTCATTTGCTCTTGATTACGGCACCAGTCGTTTTGCAGATATCAAATTTAACTTTCAAGGCCTGGAGTTGAGAAACAAGGAGATCAACGATCATTTAAAAGTACGATGTGCAGGATTGCTCGAGACTGTACCTAGATACTCCCCAGGCTTTGAATACCTTGGACGTCGCGTCACGTATTTGCATCGTAGTGTCCGAAAATACTTAGAACGTCCAGATATACATCAGAGATTCACGAAACATAGCAATGGAAGAGGCTTTGAGCCCCACACTGCCCTTATGTCTTCATACATAAAAGAACTTCAGATCTCCGAACCTCGAAAAACCATTTTAAACCAACCTTCGAGCCTTCCTTTATTTTTGGCAACAGTCCTCCACTACGCCCACGATGCTGACATTGCGGGGTCAAGTGCTTACGTTGAGCCATTAGATACATTTGCGACTTTAACGCACAGTGCGAGGTGTAAAAGCATCATTTGGGCACCGGCAAGGTTCTCTTCTTTTCTACACATCGCGACCAAATGGGATCTTTGTGCATACGTCAGAGTTGTTTTAGAGAGACTCACCTCCGAAACGAAAGGATTTGTTGCTCACACCTTGTTGGCATATGCGCTTGCGAGAACAGATGAATACTACGTGCATGGTATGGAGCAGATGGAGAACTCGGATTATCGGCGAGATCGATTTCCTCCTAGCAATCGCATGATAGAATTACTGTTGCAATATGGAGCGCAGCCTAACAAAAAGCTAAAAGACTTTCCAGCCCTTCGTGAATGGACTGCGTTTGAGATAGCTGTTCGTAATGTTTGCGCAATCCTACCGCCTGTGGATACGGAAGAAAGTGAAAATCGGCAATATTCCGAGGAGGAGAAATCTTTGGTCTCAAACCATTTGGCAATTGTCAAACTCATGCTAGACAATGGGGCAGATGCCAATACGACCCTAACTCACCAAGGACGAATAATTACCTCAAGAAAGTTGTTGACTGAGACAATGGGAAAATATTGGAGAAGTAAAGAGTGGAATGTAGATGAAATGTTCAGGATGAAAGGTGGTAAATTGGCGCCATCGATGATAAGGAAGTGGATCATGACTCGTGGGAAATATTGGATTGGCATATACTAATTACTCAACCACGGATTCTCAACGTTCCAGTTTAATTTCTTTGTTTTAAAGTCAAGAGATCTTTTGATTGCAATGGAAAATACTGCAACGAAACATTGCACGTGTAAATAGCACCAGTACCCGAATTAAGGAAACTTTCTATGTCAAACTAAACGAGATCTCACTTCCTGAGATATCTCGCACTGTAGCATGTTACATAGTAAAACCAGAATTAGAAGTTCCCTTCCTGCAATTGCATCTACAAATTAGTCGAAGTTTTAGTTTATCCTCGCCGCCACGTAGGAATGCTTTTGTTGTCGGCACAAGAAACAGCAGAAGAAAGAAGCTGAGGTCATTGCATTTTGAGTTATCCTAACATTCATGATCAGTCCATGCTTTGGTCAATGTTATTCGATACACGCTCTGGACTATCACCCAGTTTGTGGTAGCCCGTGTGTGACCCTATCTTCGTAGGAACTGATGATCGTCTTCTTCTGCGTGATCCCTCGTTCCCGGATGCGCGATGGAAGTTTGCGGTGTATAAGATTATGAGTCTGAATTCGTCAATTCCATGGTAGTTATGAGGTTGACTCTCAGGATAGGTCCTGAATTTTGTTGAATTTTCTCGTGCAATCTTTTCGATTGACGACAATGGCGTCGGACATTCGAATCGGGGTTTCATATCTTGCCGCAGAACTTATCCGTGGTATGCGCTGCTCGAGATCCAAACAAGAAATTCGATTATATTCATCTTTCAGTAGGATTCTCCCAGACATCATCGAGCCTTGACGAATGACAAGACTTCAAGTAACATCACATTATTGATTATATATCTTTCGTCAGATTTTTGCCCGTTACTATAATCCATCCTCACCGCCAATACCAACCATACTATAAACTAAAAAATAAAGTGAATGTTGTCATCTCAGCCGATAAAGGTCCATTTGCCGCCGTGGTAACAGCACGCTCTAGGGCAGACACACGACCTCGGTTGTAAGAACTCAGTTCGTCTGGTTTGGAATGGTACCGTACAAGCTTTACTCCTTGGTCCATCTCTTTTGCCATTTTTTGCGTTGGTTTTGTGGTTGTTTCCGAGGGTTCTAGATTGGTTGGTTTTTTGGCAGGTGGAAGAGGGGGGAATTGTGGGGATGGGAATGAGATGGAGTGAATTTGGGATGGGTTGTCAAGAATGTGGATGCTTAGGATTATTGTAAGCTGCGCTTTTTACTATTGTAAATGAATTGAAATAATATATAATGAGGGAGAAGAGGTGCACAACAAAGGAAAAGAGGTGGTCTTAAAGTTCGATGGCCTCTTGCTATCTCTACAAAGACTTCGTTCAAAAAGTTGAAGCAGACAAAATATCAAATTGCAGGAATATATATTCGCCCTTTGTTGAAGTGTGCAGAGAGAGGTCCAGAAGCTCAATGTCTCTTACAGAAATGAACTAATGAGAAGCCGCGCAATACGTAACTTTCAATATTGAGAAATGCGCCAATTCACTTACTGAGGCGTTTACAACACCCCAAAAGTCAAATATTACCTACCTAGTATCCATGGATGTCTGATGTGGATATTCACTCACAGCACCGTGGCTGTTTTGGGTATTCTGCTCTAGTGAATTCTTGTTAGATTAAGGAATTGAGCAAGCTACCTAGCGAGTGTTAAGCTTCCCACCTGTTTTCTTCAAATCAGCCACCTAGAGTCAGGTTCAACTTTCTCCCATAATTAACCTCCTTTAGACACCGCGATTCCTCAACGTTGATACAGCTTCTTCAATTTGCGTCGGTCTGTAACGACAATTTGCTATCCCATTTTACAGAAGATGCAGTTTCTCGACCTACCACCCGAGTTGGTCCACCAGATCTTACTCGAAGCCGTCTTTACTCGCGGGATCCGTAGATCTTTCACATTAAAACTTGTATGCAGTGAGTTTTAAATCATGTCGCGAACCACATACCCGATCGGCTAACATTGTTGTACAGAGCGATTTCATCATGACGTTCAATCTGCGCTATTTAAATCTCACCTTTTGGACGATTACGACACTCATGAACTCTTATACCTCTGGAATATCGATAGAAATAAACGGGCCATATTTTGGCACTCCTACCTCGTATACAGAGTGCAGAATAATTCCGATTCTTGCCCACCCCATTTTCGCCACCTCCGCAGACTTGTTGAAACTCTCTGTGCGGAAACGGGCGACGATGTGAAAGCCACAATCGAAAAGCTTTGTTGGCCGATATTGGACACAGCAATAGATCGTGCCAATTCCAATTTGATTGATCTCAACTTCGAGTGGGATCTTTTATGTGCTGCAACGTATCTCAATGTCATTCCTGTAGTAAAACTTTTACTCCAAGGAAGATTCCCGCCACGGAATAGGCGCGATCTCTTCGATTCACCTATGACATTGGCTGCATTGGCAGGAAATAAATATCTATTAGAATATTTGCAGAGTATGGTGCTTGAGACGCAATCAATTGTCGACCCAGTACATGGTCAGTTCAGCTCTGTTATAGGGGCCGCGATGAGCGGAGACATGGAGATGGTACGAATCGCTTTATACCCGCCATCGTGGTCAGCCTTTGATAATACGAACTTCGTTGACGGGCCGCTTGTTCCAGAAGAATCCCTTGCTGGGCGATGCCTTTTGAGAGCGCAAATGTCCACAGGAAATCTTGAAATGTACAAGTACCTCGAAGGATTCTTTCCAAGACCTACAAATCGCCCCAGAAAGAGTGTTCTATTGTTTCATATTCGCTTAGGAAGTTCCGAGATATTGAAGTATATACTCGATACAACAGGAACGTTTTTCTATGGGGCTCGAGGTCCTGACGGAGCAAACCTCCAAGACATGATCGATCTCCTACTTCAATACGACTTCGATATAAACATATCTTGCGTAGATGGACAGCAATCGGAATGGCTAGGAGATGAAACGACATCCATTGAAGCCCAGACAAGAAACATGGCACTTGTTCCCAAGCTCTTCAATCACGGGGCCAGGATACACGATATAAGAACGGCTGAGACTACGCTAGAATGGGCGGTATCAAGAGAGGATACGGTTATGTTGGGTATACTTTTGGCTTCGGGAATCGATTTGGCAAGTTGCGGAGGAAGGATATTGAGATTGGCTGTTTCCCTTGGACTTGACTCGATGGAAGACATCTTGCAGGCGGAGTTCTTCAAACTTTCAATACTTCAAAGAGCGCGTTGGATGATGATATCAGATGGCAGGATTGTTCCAGAGAAACGTGAGCAATGAGATCGTGTGTGAGAGGCTAACAATTCAGATATATCTCTTACGATATTGATTTGTATACTTGAGATGTGATGTGGAATTTCAATACATTTTGAAAAATGAAGTAATGAACTCTGATATCAAATAATTAAGCAATGAATTTTTTACCGGTACATAGTTTGAAATTTGAGAAGTGACCCATCAGTCCATACACCCCACTGGTGGCGCAACAGGAAAAAGTGTGATGATTGTCATATTGATCGCAAACAATGAGTTTATGAATATTGCTACTGAGGTAGCTTTACCTATCAATTAACGGATGTAACTTCGATAGATTATAATTGATGCTCATAGGTAGTTAAAGAAAAGATTCATAAAAACACACTTCTCGATTGCTCGGTCGTCAATGTGGTGGTGGAATGAGTTATGGTGAGTCAGCATTTATGTAATCACACTCGCTAAATCTCAAACGTCAAATTCAACGACGTGCGTTCCAAAGGAGTTTGCATTGTAAATGAAATGTTGGGCTGAAAGGTAATTCTGGTAGATCTGATGACTAAATACTGAGCCTATTGATATGATGATAACAATGTCTCATGGATTGGCTTCAAGTAAAACCCGCCCATGGTTTTCCTTCTCGGGGAAGATCTTCGGCCCATTGCACAATCAGATTTAGAACTTTCATGGGGTGTACCAGACGGAATGGATACGTTACCAGTGGCTCTTACTTTGTAGGTTATAGCTAGATATATCTCACTTTTATTCTTAAATTCAATGTGTAGTAGCGAGGCCGTCTTGCAGCGCAAATTTGTGTCCGATAAGGGATGTACGCCGTTGCAAGTGCAATACCAATGCCAGTTGAATCATGTAACCTTTTCTTGAACTACAGCTATGAAGAGTCGTTGAAACCCATTTTCGAAGGATTTTTGCAATTGAAAGACTCGAACTTCTTGTCTTGGTACTTTTTCTTACTGGATGTGGCATAATATCTTAGTGATAGGTCTACTGAGCAGCTCCCAAAAACATTGATGCTGGCGAACATGACGTCTCGAATTATTGGAGCAAACTATATACTGAGTAATTAATTACGATTGCTCATAGTTGCTTGTTTGTTCTTTATTGATCTTATTTGAAAATCATTTTGATTCGTGGCCATTCCCCAGAGCGAAAACTGTCACAAGCTTTGCGCTAATCCTTCAAATTGTCGCTTTGTATGTTTATACTATGTCGTCCTGTGTTCACTTCTGCGCTTTTATCTCGTCTTCAATATTTCAGACGAACACTTTGTGCCTGGCCACTTAGAAGCCAATTGCAAAAGCCAGGATCAGCTTGCGCCCCTACGAAACCAGCCCTTCCGACATTTTGCAAGGGTCAGAAATTCAGATGTGCAACATTACATCCTCAAAGTTATTCACTATTGCTGTCAGCCTTACCGACGTGGCCCGCGCGTGGCTCGCGCGTGGAAATACAGCACAAAGCTTTTGTTGCATATCTGAAAGTGTGAACTTTTTGTTAGCTCCATTTGGAATGGTTGGCTCTCGTTGAGCGCAAAGGAAAAAAAGTGACCTGGGCTTTGCGCTCGTCAAGCTATTGGGTATATACAACTCTTGAGCAGTTTTGTTGCATGTCTGAAAGTTGGATCGTTTTTTTAGCGTCGCTGAGAATGGTTGGCTCTCGTTGAGTTTAAAGGAAAAGAAGGGAGGGAAAGTGACCAAAGCTTTGCGCTCGTCAAGCTATTGGATTTCTCGAGAATTTTGAGAAGTTTTGTTGCATATCTGAGTGTTTGATCGTTTTTTTAGCGTCTCTGGAAATGGTTGGCTCTCGTAGAGTGCAAGAGAGAGGGAGGTGACCAAAGCTTTGCGCTCGTCAGTCTATTGGGCAAGTCTATCCTTCAAAATATTCGAGATCTTATCATATCTCATGTGCCGTTGTGGAGTTCCGCAACTCCCGACCCATTAATTCACTTTCATGTAACTGACTACCAGGAACGGTTTTAGAAAGAAGTGGCGTATAAGCTTTGTCTTTTTCAACCATTGGCGTAGATATCTAACATTGTGACCTGGTAGTTCAGATGTGCAACATATGGCTGCTTCCTCTCAGATTGTTGTATTCACTATCAGGACCACGCGGGAAGTTCAACTCTGAGCGATTTGTTGCATATCTGAAGGACATCGAATTTGACGTAAGCAATCTCAAGGAGCCAATAGAATCGCGAGCGCAAGACTTGAGGTATATTGTCAAGTTTCTCCATGTAGGGTTGTATTAAAGCATGCTTTGACCAGATTATTTTGTTGCATATCTAAAAAGGTTCAATTACAATTTTAGCCAGTAGATTATCGAGCCTAAACCGATGGCCAATCTGATATTGAAGTTTTGTTGCACATCTGAAGATTGAAAAAGTCTTCCTTGTCAGCCCTACATGCCCAATCCCGCTTCCTACCCGGTAGTAACACATAACCATGTATAGGCAGACCCTGGATAGCCAGTCTAGTGCCCATGGCCAAGCCTAGACCACAAGTTAAAAAGTTTTGTTGCATATCTGACGTTTCATCTTTTTTCTTAGCTCCTTTTGAAATGGTTGGCTCTCGTTGAACGCAAATCTCAGGACCACCAGTGGTTGCATGCGTGGATGGGATACTTTCCAATTTTCGATATTTTCAATAAATTTGTTCTTCAATTGTTCGATATCAGAATTTGTGTTTTGATTGTTTCATCTCTGATCAACAATTAAAAAAATTCCTGGAATAATTGACTCAATGTATGTCTTTGCAGTGTCTCGTCAGTCCGTACACCCATTGGTCGGTCCAGGGTCCTGAATTTCTTGAAATATAAAATCAACATTTGGAGGGATCTTTCTCTCTTGTAACAACTTGAAGGTGACTTGACCCCCGTAGAATAGTTACCCTAATACTACACGTGATATTCGGGTATTGCTGGCGCACAAATTACCTTCGCGAGAATTGAAGCTTTCAAAAATAAATCTTCAACTTTACAACCCGCTTCAATCAACAACTTTTCGATTTTAATCATCAACCAACAACGCGCCAACGCTGGATTGGGCTTCATATTTACGCTATATTTCTACTGGAACGGACTTTACATGGTCGAATTACTACGGACTTTTTGTAAATTATTTTGCTTGAAATAGGATGCGTGCGCCTTCGAACTGGAATTCAGAGGAAATATCACATGGACTTGGTGAAGGAAGGGATCGACAAATCGAATACTGGATCAACAGCTTTGTGTGCTTACACAGATTCTACTTGTACGATTATTCATAAACTTTAAATCTATATATTAGTTTTCGGCTTGAGATGGATAGGTCGAAAATGCGACTTTTTGAACCCGCCCACATTTTATTCCACAGTCTTAGATGGAACAACGCCTTGGGAGATCAGACACGGTTCAACGAGTATTATTTCACTTTCACAACAAGATATTTGAAATCAACATCCAGGACAGCCGGACCGACCAAGGAATTGTTCAAAATTGATTTGATCAATTAAAGCACGGGATTAGAAGCATCGATAATGGTAATAAAATTCAGAATTGAGCATCTTTTCTCCCATCAATCCATGCCTTGTGTCATTGAATAGTCTAGGGTCAGGTGGGACCAGGGATATGACAATGAGGGAGAGGGAAAGGGACTTGGGTTACGACAACGAGGGAAAGGGAAAGGGACTTGGGTTACAACGAATTAGGGAGGAAGAAAGGGATTTGGGATACGATAACGAGGGAGAGGGACTTGGGACACGAAAACAAGGGAAACGAGAATCGGTATTGAAAGAGTGTGACTTGGCACGGAGACTTGGGTTTCGAACACGAGGGATCAACGTAGGAACTTGAGTCATTATCAAAAAAGTATTGGGAATTGGGACTCAACAACGAAGGATCAACACTAGAACCTGTAATATGATTAAAAAGGAGATGAGACTCGGGATACGACAACGAGGGAGAGGGACTTGGGATTCGAAAACGAAGGAGAAGGACTTGGGATTCGAAAACAAGGGATATGAGATTTAGAATTCGAAAACGAGGGATATAAAACTTAAAACTCGCTTATAAGGGAAGGATTTTAAGATTCAATAACGAGGGATATAAGACTTGTGATTCACCCACAAAAAAGGGATTTTGGGATTCAACAATGAGGGATATGAGACTTGGGACTCGCTCACGAAGGAGAGATTTTGGGATGCGACAATGAGGGATATGAGACTTGGGATTCGAAAATGAAGGAGAAGGATTTGGGATTCGAAAACGAGGGATATGAGATTTAGGATTCGAAAACGAGGGATATAAGACTTAGAACTTGCTTATAAGGGAAGGATTTTGGGATTCAACAACAAGGGATATAAGATTTGTGATTTACCCACAAAAAAGGGATTTTGGGATTTAACAATGAGGAATATGAGACTTGTGATTTACCCACAAAGAAGGGATTTTGGAATTCAACAACGAGGGATATGAGACTTGGGATTCACTCACAAAAAAGAGATTTTGGGATACGATAACGAGGGAACTGGGACTTGGGATGCGACCACGAGGGTTATGAGACTTGGGATACAAAAACGAGGGAACTGAACGGATTGAAGAGACTTGGGATACGAAAACGGGGGATTAATGAGGGACTCTGGGACTCAACAACGAGGGAATGAATAAGAGACTTTGGGATACGAAAACGAGGGATATAAGACTCGGGACTCGACAACAAGGGATATGAGACTTGGGATTCAATCACAAGGGATATAAGACTTGGGATTCAACCACAAGGGAGAGATTTGGGATTCGACAATCAGGAATTAACAAGAGACTTGGGACTCAACCACGAGGGAATGAAAAACAAGGCCAAGTTTCTGAACGCATTTGATAGCCTAAAAGCATTGGGTACACAGGGAGAAATCACCAGGCCTCGTACAACATCGACTCAAGACTTATGTCCTGGGGAGGGGTGAGGAATTGAAAAGGAATACCGGACCAACAACTGTAAACGCGCACACACGAACGATCTGGATTTTACGCTGTTTGCTTCTGCTATAATGTGTTTATTACTTGTTATGCGACGAAGAAATACATTATCACTGTGAAAAGAAATAATGATGAACTTTGAAATTTCTCTAACTGTTGGAAGCGCTGTGATTCACAACGCTTTCTGTAGGAGATGTTCGATGTCTGAATTTCTCTTGAGAGTATTAATACCTAAAAGGTAATTGAAGACATTTTTGGATATAGGCTTAAAATGATTTGAATTATATGAATGTAAATTTCTATTAAATTATATTCTATATTGATAGAGATATTGATAGGCCAAAAAAGTGATTTTTGGTGTGAAAGGGTGGGCCAAAAGAGGGGTGGCCCGAAAGTAGGGTGGGCGACTTATTTTATCAAAAGAACAAAATAGCCAATATGCACAGTGAAAATCTCTCATTGCATGTGTACATATAATCGATATATAGAACTCTAGGTCAAGAAAATTTAGACTTTTGGAAGTGTGGCCATAGGTTAATTGATAGATACCTACCTACAAAGCTGTAGGAATCCCTCTAGTGACTGTTTGTAAATCTGTATATGCAAGCTGAATTGCTGCTCTCTCTAACGCCTGGTTAACCCTCATCGAAATCATTATCATGCTCGTAGTCTATACCCCTGCGTGTTGAGATCCATCTAGTACTGTATAGATTTCTTTATAGCGTCATAAACCCCTATAATTGTCAGCGATTGAATCAAATCCCAGCGAGTTCATCGAACTTACTAGCAACATCTGGTACGTTAAACTTCTCAAACATCAATGGCATATGGATGCCCCAACCGGCGACTCTAGCTACAGGTGCCTCCATTCTCAAAAATGTCTCCTTGTCCCCTTGTATACTTGCAGCGACTTCCGCACCAATGCCGGCATTTATCATACTTTCATGTACTACTACACATCTTCCTGTCTTCCTTACACTTTTCAATACCGTCTCTTTATCCCATGGATAAACCGTTCGCAGATCGATCAATTCGATATTTATACCGAAATCCTTTTCTGCAGCTTGTAGTGCGGCGGAGCATGTATACATAGGATGACCGTAAGATATCAAAGTCAGATCCTTTCCGGGATTGACCACTTCTGCCACTGAGAGAGGTAGTGTGTACGCATCTACTGGGACCTGCTCGACAGCTGCTCGGTATAGTGCCTTAGGTTCCATAAAGATACACGGATCTGGACTTTGTATGGCGGAAAGAAGAAGACCTTTCGCTTGGATTGGCGATCGTGGCATTATGACTCGAAGACCGGGAATATGCGTGAATAGGGATTCGGGAGATTGAGAATGATATCTGTTGGAATCTCTTCATTAGTCTGCGTTGCGTCACAATAGATCATGGAAGTAAAAACGAACAAAGCGCCATGTCCCACTGCACCACAAGGCATTCTAACAGTGAGTCCACCCAATCCTCTCCCATATTCTCCATCTCTATATCTCCATTTTGCTGCCTCATTGACCAATTGATCAAAAGCCGGATATACATAATCAGCGAACTGGATTTCTGCGACAGCCTTCATACCTTCCGCCGCCGCTCCAATCGCGAATCCTATTATTCCTTGTTCGCACAATGGCGTATTGAAAACTCTTTCTGATCCATATTGCTCTGCAAGTCCAGTGCTGCAACGAAATACCCCTCCAAATCCTACGTCTTCACCAAAAACCATAGTTGTTTCATCTTTGGATAATGCGAGTGATAATGCATCATTGATTGATTGGAATAGGTTCATTCGTTTCGTGGCACCATTTCGTATTTCCGGTGAAAGCTCTGGGTTCTGCAATGCACTAGATGAAGTATGGCTTAAGATAGCAGTTGATCCATAATCAATTGCCTTATTTAGTTTTGCTTGCGGAGGATGTGTGGAATATGATCTTGGGAATCTCGAATTGTGGACAACACCTAAGGGTTTCAGCGGTTTGACCAAGGAAGTCGATAATCTTGAAGTTATTCGCATGATGGATAGGAGTTATGAGCACAAGTACGACGTTCTACGACGTTGGATGAAATGATTGTAGTGTGTTAAAAAAATTCCATGATAGCGATGAAAGTACATTGTTGATGTACAGTTACAAAACGCGGAGAAATCTGGGGTAGCCGTTTGTAACCACATCTAAGCGTTTGATTGATAAACCGATAAACCGATAGATCTCGTAGCACGTGTTTAGTGACGGGATCTAAGCGCCAAGCTATTATAGACCAGCCCCCAAATTTATGCGGATGAGGATGTTGCTGTGGAAACAAGATTATAATCCTGGAAATTCGATGCGCATACGTATGTTGAGCATACAGATTTTTCTGATGCATGATCAGCACGAGCACGATTCATTGTACATATAAACCATGTCAATTCTATAATTTAGTTATTCTGGGAAATCTGTTTTACCTATCATCTGCGAGACCTGGAGGAGGAGAGAATGGCTGGGGACGCGACTGAACGACCACATAGAAAGAGTACGTTACACGAAAAACGACGAGCAGAACGACGAACGAGGGCTATTGTCGCAGAATCAGAGGCAGCTTCTGAACCAACTGGATCGCAAACTTTATCAATTGATTCCATAGCAAGATTAAATGATTCCCTTGAGCGAGAGAAGAGGAGGGAGGAGAGGAGGAAATCAAGATCGCGACCACCTGTGAAGGAAGACCATGGACGATCGAGGGAACGAGGTTCGCCCAGTAAAGATAGAAGACGAAAAGAGCGCGGCTATGCGACTGAGGATTCTAGTTCGCCGATTAAAAATAGAAGGAGAGAACGCGATTATGATGAGATTCCTGGATCACCAAGTAGAGAAAGAAGGAGACGAAACGAATATACCGATGATGAATCCGGTCCGCCAAGAAAGGACAGAAGGAGACAGGAAAAGGGACATACCGATGATGAATCTGGATACCCTGGCAAAGATACGAAATTTAGAGACGAAACAGCGGCAGAAACAGCTGCACGACTTCAAAAGCTGAGAAAGCAAAACGGCATTCTCGAACCAAAACCAAAATCAAAGCCGAAGCCAAATGCGCCGCGTAAAGAGGAACGGAGTTTGAAAATACCAAACACATATACAGATGACGAGACTGTCTATGAGAAACCTAGGAAAGAGCCAAAAGGAAAGAAACGGAGAGTTGTCAGTGGAGCACTTTTGGAAGAAGGTGAAGGGGAGTTGAAGCAACGAAGAATGTTTAGTGGCGCAGAACTGAAAAATGATCTGAGACATCTGAAAGGGTTGAGAGGTGGATATGCGCCTACTGAATCAAGCTATCCTGACAAGTACATCGAAAGCGACGAAGATTTTAGAAAAAGGCGGAAACGTATCTGTGAGTTTTCAAACTCAAGGTCGAAGGAGTCAATTTTGAGAGCTGATAATGTATTCAGGGTTAGGAATTGGCATTGGCATAGTAATTTTGATAATTATAATAGCAATTGCAGTGAGCGCCAGCAAAAAGCACACATCAAGTTCTTCCTCATCTACAGCCCCTGCAACAGAAAGTGGAACTCCTTCAAATTCAAATCTTGATGGGATGTCAGAAAGTGATATCCCGGTTGCAGCCCAAGGAACATATTTGGACCCATTTACATGGTACGATACATTGGATTTCAATGTCACATACACAAATGAGACTGTGGGAGATCTTCCGGTTATGGGTTTGAATACCTCATACAGCGATGATGTAGCACCAAATTCCAAGGCACCAAAGCTGTCTGCAGCGTGGGGAGCTTATACTTCAAGACCAGCTAGAGGTGTCAATTTAGGTGGCTGGCTTTCTATAGAACCTTTCATCACACCGTCCCTTTTCAACTCTTACTCATCAGCTGATGGAATCATTGATGAGTGGACACTGACTACTAAATTGGGTGCAACTGCGGCCGCATCTACCCTTGAGAAACACTATGCAACCTTCGTTTCCGAGCAAACATTTGCCGACATTGCCGCTGCTGGACTGGACCACGTTCGTATCCCTTACTCGTACTGGGCTGTGATAACCTACGATGATGACCCCTATGTTTTCCGCACCTCATGGCGTTATCTTCTTCGTGGTATAGAATGGGCTCGCAAATATGGTCTTCGCATCAACCTGGATCTTCATGCACTTCCTGGATCTCAAAATGGTTGGAATCACTCCGGCCGTCAAGGAGCTATTGGTTGGTTAAACGGAACTAATGGCGACCTAAATGCTCAACGCAGTATCGAGATCCACGATCGGCTCTCTAAGTTCTTCGCTCAAGACCGCTATAAGAACATTATTAGTTTCTATGGCCTCGCCAATGAACCTAGAATGACATCTCTTGACGTCAATGATGTCTTAAACTGGACATCTACCGTCACTGACATGGTCGTGAAGAATGGTATTTCCGCATATGTCGTTATTGGGGATGGGTTCCGTGGACTCGAGAATTGGCAGGGCGACTTGACAAGTTATAATAATCTAATCTTAGATGTTCATCAATACGTCATTTTCAATAGCGGACAGATTCTTTATAACCATACAGAGAAAGTAAATTATGCTTGTAGTGGTTGGACTCAACAAACGGAGATATCTATGAACACAAGTACAGGATTTGGGCCCACGATGGTTGCTGAATGGTCTCAAGCCGATACGGATTGTGCAACCTTTCTCACAAATGTCAATCAAGGAAATAGATGGGAAGGAACATATGATACTGGAGACTCATCTACACAACAAACGACGCCAGATTGTCCAACACAGGATAGCACATGTAGTTGTACCAATGCGAATGCAGATCCAAGTACCTACAGTGATACATACAAGAGCTTTTTGAAAATGTTTGCCGAAGCGCAGATGTATAGTTTCGAATTAGGCTGGGGCTGGTTTTATTGGACCTGGGCTACGGAGACTAGTGAGGGTGGTGGCACACAGTGGAGTAAGTTCCCTACTCCTCGCGTCTGCAGGTCTCCTCTTCCCCATACCTACGACTTCATTGACGGGGAATGGAAGGAAAGGAGCGATCAAGAACCAAAGCACAAAGAATATCAATGGATGACTGCTAACAGATTGGTTGAATAGGCTACCAAAGAGGATTAGCAGCCGGCATCCTGCCAAAGCTAGCATACGATCCGGACTTTAAATGTTCATCAACAGTACCGAGCTTCAGCGCATTGCCTGAATACTATTAAGCAATATCTATCAGCTACTCGGCCAAGTTGATGACGGTTGTAGAAAGTATATACATATAAAAATTGAATGCACAGCGCGAGGGATTGATGTAATTCTACGAAGATATGAATGACGTACGCATATAGAGGATTTGACCACATTTTTGAAACTTGGCGGCATGATTCCAGGAGTATGGAGAGAATTAATTGCATTTGTTTATGAACATGACAATATAAGCTGGAGCTGTGGAACTAATAGGCGGAAGCTGTGTTTTGGAGGCATGTTACAGAGCCTGCGAGAAAATCGCTGTGCCAAGGCTTTTACGGAAAAGTTGCAGTATGGCGTAATGGGGGTCTCCTAAACTAGGCTAATTCTCAAATTATATGGTTATATAGGAGGATTTGTACGGTAGCACGAGAGAATGAAAGTTATTGAATGTTGTGAACTGGAACAATCATATCAGTTGGTATAATTAAATCAATTGAGATATTTATATCAATTGGTATAATCACAGGGCTTTGGAGGGGGAGTTGAAGGTCACAATATGTTTCGCCTTTGGTATCTACTCCCACTCACTCCCACTCCCAGGCCTCCAAAACAACGTGTGCAATGCGCACTCCTAACTTGGTATATTGTATGGATTTGGCTGGATTCTGTTCCAATTCTTAGCAGCTGGGCTTGATTTGGTTTTTTTTCTTTAAGGTATATGTGGTCACAAGTTTTAAAGCTTCTAATTGTTCTACTTAGTCAAGTACTAAGAGTCTTAGCCTCAGAATATCTCCATTTTCTCTACGATCTAACCCCAACTATCACATATCTTTCACCCAGAGGACTTAGCGCTTCTAGAAAAGTAGTTTTTTGTAGATCACTTCCTGTCAGTTAACTTGTAGAGCATGGAATCTATAACGAGGGCTCCAATCAAAATCAATTGTAGTTACTCGTGATCCGCTTGTTTGCTTCCTAAAGCACGACGGTGGTTTAGATGATTTAAAACATCAAACTATGACATGCATCATCATTCAAGTGAGCAGATAAAGACTTTAAATTGGATCGATTACCAAACCTCATGGCCTTAGTCAACTGCCTAATACACTCACCTAATAAATCAAGACAAGCCAAGATTCTTCTGGTTCTGTCATTCCTAGGACGAAATTCTTGGCCAAAAGCTAAACTCAATCTCCTTACTATATATATATATATGTTTGCTCCCCAGTAATCACAAAGATTCCAACACACAACTTCCATTGGAAAACAACATACAATGGCGCTCCTCATTACCCCCTCTTCCGCGACGGCAACAATCACTGTGACTAAGACCCTATATGACATCGTTTCATTAACTACGTTAAGCACCATCATCAGCCATAGTCTCACTGCAGATATCGCTAATGCTACACCAACCATTCCCATCAACGGCACAACATCCACATTTTCACCTGTGAGTACAGATGATTCAATAGTTCCCTTATGTTGACTGACTGATACTATGGTCCAATTGCCCTCTGATTTTTATCTCATGCTCATTTTCCTTTGGCTTCCCGATAGAGTATCATATCCTCGTTTTGTTACTTGTCTTGCGAAATCTATGCTTAGTAGGCAATACTAACACCTCGACCTCGCAGTTTGCCTCTCTCACAAACAACTCATCAAATATAACCACAAAAACAAACCATGCACCGAATGCTTGGTGGATGACTTTATTAGCTATGCCAGTAGCATTATTTTTGGGTATTATCTGGGGCACGATTCTCCACGTCTTCTCGGAAAGTGAAAGTCGATGGATGTATTTCCTACGCTACGGCATAAATGCCGATATCAGAGCTGAGGAAGACAAGGCATCCAAGGAAAGAAAACTAAGAGAAGCGGAGTTGAAAGAACACTTTGAAGAACACTTTGAAGAACACTTTGAAGAACAGTTGAGGAAATTAGATGAAGAGCAAGCTGCAAACCGGAAAAAACTAGATGAAGAGAATGCTGCGCGGGACAAAAGGTACAATGATATCATTCAGAAATTTGTCGATTTCTCCCGCATCATTCGTTTTAAATCCAGAGCTTTGAACTTTTCTTTGGAAGGGGATGAGTTACACATTAGCGATGATTATGCTCGGTTCGAAGCTACAGATGGACAGAAAAAACTCACGGATTTAGAGATACTCAAGATATTGATTCTCGAACATGAAGAGAAGTATGCCAGAGAATTAGAATGGTCGTTGAAGCATCCAGTGGAGTTTCAAAGGCTTCAAAGAGAATCACGTTATCTTATTGATGACACGTTCAAGGTAGAAAAACGGATGCGGGTGGAGAGGAATGACCCTGTAGCTGATGAAAGGGACAGGGTAGAGATGTGTGAGAAGTTTGGATGGGACCCAACCGATCCCTTCTACAAACTACCCTAGACTCAGAAGCTGCTGGCTGTCAATTAAAGAAGAGAACGGGAGTTCATTGATAGAAAATCGGTGCTGGAACAAGAAAATGGCTCCCCATAGTCCAAGATGCGATCCAACAATCAAAAGATTTCAGTACACGAAGACGATTTAAGCTATAAGACAGATTCAACCTCCTGGATTAATGGAATGTTTCAAATTGGGTCAACAGTAAACAGTCCTTGAATGGTGGACTGCAATTCGAGCAATTTGAAACACTATGCAAGAAAAATTGCTATCATCATTATGTGGTATGCATGAGCAAGCAAGTTGGATCTTTAGCTTGCTTTGGGTCTTCCAGGACATCAGCCATTGCTCCATCCATGGTTCATCGGGCATAGGCGCCCAGGACTGCCAAAATGAGGGATGAGATAATAGTGATCATGATTAAAGAGGTTGTTCGGATTCGATTATCTTACATGATTGAGGGAGTATCTGATTTCGAAATAATGTAGAGTTATAGATCATCGTAGATATAAAATCTTATACACTTAAGATGTCAGTTCATCTTCGGCCCTTGATGGGCAAAGTAAATAATAAAGTGTCGTAGTGTATCTACAGATCGAAGGGATTATATAATCTTGGAATAGATTTGTCAGGGTACGGGTAAAGACTTATATTGTACCATAAGGGTAGAAGAGCTATGGAAGGGTGAGGCCCTACTTATAGGAAGTAGGGCACACTAATGGTCTGTGCCTGAGGCACGAAGGCAACTACAGAACATGTAGTTAGCGCCGTGACAAGATTAATAATAAGTTTATTAGTATTAGGAATGGTGTATTACTACTAAATTTGTTGAAGTGAACTCTCAATGTTTGAAATGGATTCAACATTTGAAATTTATTTAATGTTTGTGGAAATTGCTTTAACATTTAAAATCATTTTGATGTTTAAAATTTATTTAATATTTGAAATCATTTTTTATTATACTAGGAGTAACGTGATTTATCAGTGTGCGGGTCATATCAGTGTGCGGGTTATTTTCATTTTAATTCACTCTCTTTTCTTTCAATATGTATTTTTATCAACAATTTATAATAAATTCGAATAATCAAGAAGCCTATATACTCCTTGTTATTGAAACTATTCAAAAAAACAAAAAAACAAGTATTCGAAAGATTGTAAAGATATATAATATCTCAAATATGATATTATAATGTAGAATTAATAATATTACTTTTTATTCTGAATATTAATCTAAATTTTATAATCTTTTAGAACTAGAAGAGAATATTATTTCTGAATATATAATTGATATGGATATAAGAGGATTTTCACCTAAATTAAGAAATATAGAAAATATAGCGAATTATATTCTTGAATCGAGGGGTGCAAAGTATATTAAAAAGCTTTAGGTATATTGATTTGTAAAGTGTTAAATCGAATTAAAAATGTATTTTAGTTATATTTATAACTTTCAGAGGGCTTTTTATAAAGATCCTAAGCTTATTAAAAAATAGTTTCAATTAGTTTTGAATATATAAGCGAAATATGGTATTCTCAATTGCGATTTCTATAATTTCGATGAAATAGGTTTTATGATGGGTATAATATGTCCTGGAATGGTGATAACTAATACTAAACGAAATAGCAAAAACAAGGCAATATAATCAGGTAATAGAGAATAAACTATAGCGATTATATGTGATAATGGAAAAAATGAAATTATACCTTTATTTCTAGTAGTTCAAGGATAGGTTTATCTTTCCAATTAATATATCAAAATCGATTTTCCTGTAGATTAAATTATTAAATTTATATCTAATAGATAAACAAATAATAAGATAGATTTAGAATAATTAAAACACTTCAATAAATATACTAAAAATCGAAAAAAGAGCAAATGTCGAATATTGGTGCTAGATAGATATAAAAACCACAAATCAAAAGCTTTTCAAGTATATTATAAAGAGAATAATATTATATATTTATATTTACTATTATATTCAAGTCATTTAACTTAATTATTTAATATAGATTATTTTAATAATCTGAAATATTTATATAGTAATTAAATTGATAGATTTATCAAGGTATATATTAAAAGATTGGGTGGAAGAGGCCTCTATATTGACTATGTTACTGCACTTGTAAGCATATTGATCATCCCATAGTATTATATGGGAGGACCAATATGCCTGTCTATGGTTCGTCTAATCTAGCCCGTTTAGGTAACCGTATTACTAATCACTACACGTGCTTAGCTCAGGTAACTTCTATTCCTTTTAACACTCCCCCATAGGAGTTACCACCTTTGATCTCCCTGATCTTCCCCACCTCTATTGTCTCAATCCCAGCATGTCCTTGAACCTTTCGAATGCTACTCTCGCTAAGGGTTTAGTCATCCCATCTGCTACCATGTCCGATGTATTGATGTAACTCGTTGCCACCTTTTCTTTTTCAGTAAGATCCCTGATGAAGTGGTAGCATATATCGATATGCTTTGATCGTTCATGTAGGTGCGGGTTCTTGGTTAAAGCAATTGCTCCTTGGTTGTCGCCTAACAGTTGAACAGTATCTCCGTGTGCAGATACATATTCAGCCTTTCCTAGATCTTTGAGCACTTGAGCTAACCATCTCCCTTGCTTGGTGAACATCGCCATTGATATGTATTCGGACTCAGCACTTGATGTCGCTACTGAATTCTGCTTCTTACTAGCCCACGATATTGGTCCGCCATAGAACATAGCAACTCCCCCAGAAATACTTTTCCGATCATATCGATCACTTGCCCAGTCTGCGTCAGTGAAGACTTTTATAGTATCTACTGGTATGTTGTATTCCTTTGCGATTTGGTATTGTACTCCTTCGGGCCCGTATTTGAGTTTCTGAGTGATCGTAGCTCTTAGGTATCGCATTAGGTTTTTTACTCCTATTCCATGGCATTTCGCTGGCTTTGCCATGTACTGTGACAGTCGGCCTAACACGAAGGAGATGTCTGGTCTTGTGTACACCATTGGATGAATGAGACTACCTATGGCTTGTTGGTATTCAGTAACATCAATCAGTTCATCGTCTTCTGTAGTAGGTCGTAGGCATGAGTAATCAGCAGCAGGTATCTTCTTAGCATGGTGCTGAGCGTGTGAGATTCCGAATTTTGTGAGCATAGCTTCCAGATATTCTTCTTGATCCAATGTGAGAGATCTGTTTGCTCGATCTCTTATGACCCTAATGCCTAGAATCTTGCTAATCTCCCCCAGGTTCTTGGCATTGAAGCGCGAGGAGAGTGTTGTAGAGAACCAATTGAGTTGATCTTTTGAGGTCGAGGAGGCAATTATATCATCAACATAAACTAGTAGGTTGAGTTGTCGAGCAGCGTATGTATATAAGCACGGATCGGCGAGACTTTGAGTAAAGCCCCAATTGATCAATTCGGACTTTAAAAGTTGACTCCAATCTCGTCCAGCTTGCTTAAGGCCGTATAAACTTCTCAATGCACGTAAGACGCGTCCATCTGATACCTTGAGTCCCTGAGGTGGTGCGAGGTATATCTCTTCCTTGAGATGGGATTCTGTAAAAGCATTCTTTATATCGAAGTGCCAGCATTCCGAGTTCTCTTTCGCAATGATCGCTAAGAACAAGCGGAGCGTGTCGAGTCGCACTGTAGGAGCAAAGGTTTCGTTGTAGTCTTTTCCAAGGACTTGACTAAAGCCTCTTGCTACTAATCGTGCCTTGAATCTCTCGATCTCATTGTCCTTTGTCTTTATTGTGAATACCCATTTTGTTGAAACAAGGTTCCCTCCTTTCGGTAGAATATACTCTTCCCAGGTGCCATTTGCAATCAATGAACTGATCTCTTCTTCAATAGCTTGCTTCCATTTTTCTCCATATTTGGGGTCTGAGACCGCTTGATTATATGTAGTAGGAATGGGGATTCCTAGAATCTGTTCTGCAGGGAAGGCTGTGTCCTCATCTGTAGAGTTTCCTAAGATTACTTGAAGGTTTTCGGATAGTTTTGTCTTAATACTCGTATCGATCCTTGGTGTAAGCGGTATGGAGATCATAGCATGTTCGATAGCATCTCTATCTGGGTCTGCTGTGAGCATTGCTATCATTGCTCTGATCAGTTTCTGGATATGCTCGTCTGATCCATCGTCATCTCGCTTGCGTTTTCGAAAAAAGTATCTTTCAGGAGTGTCTATGTCCATAGGTATGATCGGGGTTTCGGTCGAGGGTTGAGTTGTAGGCACAGCATCTGATACCTCTGCCTCCATTGTTCCTGGAGGTAGTATTGGGTTCTCAGATGGATTGATCTCGATGATATTCCCTTCGCTATCTTCATTGAATTCCTGGATATTGTCTATCTTAGGTGCGTTGGGGATTATTATCTTTGGGGTCTCGGGGATAGCAGCATCTTGTAATGAATCAGGTGGGCATTCTGGTTTCTCTTGCACCTTGTGAGGTCTACCTCTAGGTCTCCTATCAGGAACGACATTCTCTGTACCTTGAGGACCTGATGCTGAGTTCCTTATTCTCAGGTCTAGATCTCCTCCCTTTTTGGATTCGTCTATGATCACTCGGCTTGCTCGTACAGTGTAACCTAGTTCCGGTGAGTACACTCTGACGTGTCTTTTGGTCGTAGCCGAGTATCCCACAAAGATGCCTTCTCGAGCCGTATCTCGTAGCTTGTCGTGTCGTTGATCCTTTGGGATCGTCTTTGGGTTGATATATGCATAGCACTTGCTTCCCCATATTCTACAATGACTGATGTCCGGGGTTGATCCTGTGAACGCTTCGATCGGGCTGACCACGCTGTCATCGATGATCGGTCCAGTGTTCGTTCTATTCCTGCAGTGTGCATCATATTCGACAGCTTCGTCCCAGAATTCCAGTGGCAATCCGGACTCCTTTAGCATAGCTCTCATATCGGCTTCGGCAGTACCAATGTTTCTCTCGGCGGCTCCGTTCTGATGAGATGATGCTATAGTTGTCAGTTCTGATCGGGTCCCAGAGTTCCATTCTTTAACGGCTTGGATCAGCTCTGGTGCATTATCAGTCCGAGCGGCTACTATCTTGTCACCGATACCAAGTTCCAATTCGGTTTTCCATTTCTTCAATCTTGGTATGGCTTCATCTTTCGTCTTTAGGGTCAAAATCCAATTCACTCTTGTCCAGCTGTCTATGATCAATAGGAAATAGCGGTTTCCTCGTAATGACCTTGGGAATG